>JAWPHD010004837.1:0-177115 GCA_037043455.1 Cyrtodaria siliqua | reverse complement strand
GGCAAAAATCAAAGAACCGAATAAAAACACACAATATGCACAACCAGACATCATACCAATGCTTCCTGCTAAGTTTCGTCAAATCAAAAAAATAAAATAAAAATCAAAAATATATATATATATATATATTGAAAAAAATATATATATAAAAAAAAAAAACACTTGAAAAACATGACAAGAGGGCCATGATGGCACTATAGCGCTCACCTTGGTATCGGTCTATTGTCGAACTTCTCCGAAATCGTATGGTCATATAAAATCTGTGCAAGTTTGGTTAAGATTGCTCAAAAAGTCCAGACTTTATTGTACCCATCTCGGGGTAGATATCCGAAAGGCTTAACCGAGTTTGTTGGTGGAGGGACTATAAACCTTAGAACTACACACACACTTAAGATTGCTCAAGAAATGTAGCCTATGTCGTGTTAACAAGATGCTATCAATACCCCCACAACACCGCTTTCAATTGCAAACATTGCATATAAAGAGACAAATTTGACTCATTTAACCTCTGATTTTTAAGTAAGTTTCATAAAGATTGAATAATAAAATAATAAACAATGGACATTTTGGAAATTTTTAACAATAAAAGGGCCATAACTCTAGCATTACCAGTGGGATCTGGGGGGGGGGGGGGGGGGGGGGGGGGGGGGGGGGGGGGGGGGGGAAGCAATATTATGAAAAATAATAATATAAAAAAAAAAAAAAAATACACAACCTGTGTAAGTTTCTACTTTACTTCTATGTGGATACTTGGCAATATCCGCTGAGCAGACATCTATTTCCATCGGAAGTCTTTGCCGGTGATTTAAAATATAACATGTATTTACACTATACATAAGAGTTAAGAACGACTTAGAAGTTACCACAATGGAGGACTGCTACTTTGAAAGCATCCACTGATGGTACGGCGACCACAGAATCGGAAAGTCTATTCCAATATGTGACTGTTCTCGGAAAGAACGAGTAGTAGATATACATTGATGTTACATCTAACTGTCATAAGTTTCATAGAATGGCTATGCCTTGTCGATCTAACCGGTTACTAGAAAGACCGGAATACACCGAATCACCGGAATACACCGGAATACACCGAAATACATACAATAAAGGCATTATTTATGTAATTAATGGATAATAAATGATTATTTATGATTTAAAAAGTAATATACCTGTGAGGAATGAATGTTTTCTTGGTATTAAAGAGACACATAGCAATATTATTTTTTTTTTAAACATAATTCGTTACATCTAAGCAAACGAATAGTAATTAATAAATAAAAAGTCGAAAAAAAAAAGATTTTGTTGAGATCCAAATTGTTTTCAATTTCAGTACATACTAACGCTGCATGTCTAATTGGAACCTCCGATATTAAGGAAAATATATCTGAAAATATATGTAGAATAGTATTTGTTATTGTAATATTTTATATATCCTCTAATTTTTAATTTTCGTAAATAAATTGAACATTTAAATAGCATTAAATGACACGATGATGTACCGCCGGAGGGTAGTATACAAAGCAGGAATTTCCGACATTATGACACGTGCTTTGGTGTGAACGGGTGGCGCGTGCTAAACGCGAGATAAGAAATACACAGTTATTGAAGTCATATTTAAATTTTTCCCTCGACATATTTTGGTATGGTACAGTAACCCAGGGTTTATCTTAAACTATGTAGATAGATACTTTTATTTCAAATTTCCAATAGGCTGCTATAAAGCCCGCGAGGATACAAATACAAAGCACATAATCTTCGAAAGGGGGTGTTGCAGTATCAATAGATAGATAGATAACATGGTAGCAGTGCAGTAATTAGTACATATACATGTATATATATATATAGTGTGGTTGAACGCTTAAATGTGGCCCACTCATATGAGCTATAATTGTATGTATGTATGCGTCTATATGTTAATTGTGCCTCCAGGCGAGTGTGTTATGATGTAGAGATACAGTTTATCAACGTGTGTTGCAGCTACCTTTTTTAAGGAGTGAATACACTTCTCAAAACTGCTAACTACACCGCTACGTTTTGGGTTATATATATCGATGGGTTGAATGTTTTTCAATAAAATAAAAAGGAAATACCAATTCAATCATTTTTACATCATTTCATTTTATTTTTTTCATGGGCAATGCTAGAACTAAACCACAATAAGCAATTACAAACGACCCATGTAAACACTAAAGTCACACTTTTCATTTCTTGTTCATAAAAGTGTGACTTTAGTGTTTACATGGGTCGTTTGTAATTGCTTATTGTGGTTTAGTTCTAGCATTGCCCATGAAAAAAATAAAATGAAATGATGTAAAAATGATTGAATTGGTATTTCCTTTTTATTTTATTGAAAAACATTCAACCCATCGATATATATAACCCAAAACGTGAGCGGTGTAGTTAGCAGTTTTGAGAAGTGTATAGGTTTACCACCACCAATTACATGTAAACCTCCGAGGTGTAGTCGAATGTAGTTCCTATAATAAAAAGTAATCCCTCCTTTTTCGATGGAAATGGGCATTATAAGTAGGGGAAAACTGCCCATTTCTATTCGATTTTGTGGTTATATGTATACGAAGCGTATTAATAGGTTTTACTGGATCACTGATGAACATTTTCGAAATTTCGACTCTATGCTTACACTTTGTGAGCAATGAAAACAGTCGATCAATAAAAACAGCTGTACCCTTGACCTGTTTAGTAATCAAACAAGAACTTTCTTACATGTCTTGTGACCCCACGTTTTCTGGTGATTTTTCAAGTGGAAAAATAGTTTTCTATATGAACATTACACTGCTGCATTATCCATACTTGAGTTGAATTTGCAGCAAATCATTAATATGTGACACTTTAACATTGGTGTCTATGGGGAAAATAATTGGTGCTTTCATACCTATATACGCTTGATTTCTGTGTATCTCGTCATAGCTAGGCGCCCTGCCGTAGTTCGTCCGAAGGTTGTCTGTCCATGGTAGTTCACAAATATTTCTCCCCATATATAATTCTGCCTTGTGAACGTGAATCTCTTAAGAGATCCCAATTTCGAAGAGTTGCCGTAGTGAGTTCAAATTCTCTCCCTTTATTATATATACCTGAATTCACAGTATCCCCAGATCCGGCACCTTTCATTGTCACTGTCTCAATATAGCTGTGTGTGGTTGAACGCTTAAATGTGGCCCACTCATATGAGCTATAATTGTATGTATGTATGCGTCTATATGTTAATTGTGCCTCCAGGCGAGTGTGTTATGATGTAGAGATACAGTTTATCAACGTGTGTTGCAGCTACCTTTTTTAAGGAGTGAATATATACGCTTGATTTCTGTGTATCTCGTCATAGCTAGGCGCCCTGCCGTAGTTCGTCCGAAGGTTGTCTGTCCATGGTAGTTCACAAATATTTCTCCCCATATATATATATATATATATATATGAAAATAATAATATCATATCTGATGCTCAATTCGGGTTTAGAAAAGGGAGGTCAACAACAGATGCAATATTTATTTTGCATAGCATTACAAAACATAATTCTAAATGACAAAAAAATACTTTATTGCGCATTTATAGATTTGAAAAAAAGCAATTGATTCTGTCTACAGAAACGCGTTGTCGTTAAAACTATATAAATGTGGTGTCAACGGGAAAATGCTTATGCTAATTACATTCAAGGACAGGCGGTAAACAACCAGGTCAAAGGAAACGTAATATAAACGTAAGGACAGTGACGGTTCACGGAAAGAAACCAAAGATTGTACATGAAGATTAACCATGTAGTTGTCACAGCCCTTTCATGTATCGTTGCAGTGCTTACGCCGTGAAGCCCTGTTTGGCTGCCTCTGGCGAGGTATAATACATTTTTTAAATGTATTATACTGTATAACAATACTATTACACCGGTAACGCACTGTTTCAATACATTTGTGACTGCTAACTGTCCATATAATCAAGCACTGGAGATTACTTCATAATGTGTAAGTGTGCGCGCGCGTGTGTGTGTACGTGAGTGAATACTCATGTAGGTCAAGCAGTTTGTGTATATTTATGTATATATTTTGTATAAGTTTTGGTTGTCTTTATAGTGTGTGTGTGTGTGTGTGTGTGTGTGTGTGTGTGTGTGCTAGTGTGTCAGTATCAGTGTGTGCGCACGTGTGTATGGGTGCGTTCGTACGCGTGCGTGCGTGTCACTGTCACTTTTCATAAAACTTATGTTATATTTGTAATATAAATAAGTTGTCTTTATCTTATCTCAAAAACACTGGAACATTAACTTACATTTTTTTCGTTTTGAAAACGTCCAACATGTGGGTTTTTTAACATTACTTTTCAGTTTTTATATATTTGTATATATAGCTTACTCTAGTTTGTATATATATAGCCAGGGAGTACGTTATAGGGAGGAGAAACGGGTTCATAAACGCTCTAGTTTATCGATTTATGTTGTCGCGCTAGAACGCCGCCATTTACTATTTTATCGATACAGGTAAATCGATCGTAAGCGCGTTGCATTTGAAAAGTTAAAATTTCAGCCAACATCTCAAATTAGACAGTTTTTACAGCTCCTTTTTACGGCTTTCTGTTATAATCAACATCACGAAATTACATTCTTGACAAAGATAAATATGTCTACTATTCACTTTTGGTTATTATTAATGCCTAATATAACCCATACTTCGTATCTCGTTTGCAATAGCTCCACACCATTTTTAATTCTATAAAATTATAAATTTAGCTGATATCTCAAAAGGAACATTTTCATCACCTCTTTTTAGGCTTTGACTTATAATCACCATCATGAAATTACCTTCTTTACAAAGATAAATATGTTTACTATTCACTTTTTGTTATTATGAATGCCTAAATAACCCGTAGTCTCGTATCTCGTTTGCAATAGCTATTCACTGTTACCATTTTTTATTTGGCGCAGAGTGGCGCCATCTTTGTTACACGGAACCGTCTGGTAAAATGTGCTTTTAAACATGCAAACAAATACACGCTCTGTATCAGAGGACACAATGTGAATAAATAATACTTATGTTTACATTTAGCACCTTTATTGAGTTTGTAAGTGTTATAATTTATAAGAATTTGCTGTTTTTCACACACTCGCGAAACAACCGGAAGTAGTCATTTTCACGGAGTAGTGAAACACATGCGCGACAACATAAATCGGCAAAACGAGCCCGTTTCTCCTCCCTATGACGTACTCCCTGATATAGCTTACTCTAGTACGATATATGACGTAACCAGCACGACCGCAACCATCGTCAACAAACTGGAACGCACTGTATATTTCAAATTAACGTTTCGGGTCTATATACGAAGTTTTTTAAATGTATTATACTGTATAACAATACTATTACACCGGTTTATACACTTTCAAATTTTACATTTTATTTATGTTGCTGTATAGCCTATTGTTGAATATGTCAACTCGGTGTAATTTTACATATATCTATAATCTAAGAAATTATATACTTACTTGCAATTTTTAATAATCTATACAAATTACTTGCACCTTACAGATGCAATGGTTTTTATCAATAAACATTCGTATGTTACTCTTTAATAATAACCTGTTATTCATATATATTCTCATTATTTTGTCCGAACGTCCATCTTATACATGTGTTAAATGTGTGTTAGTGCTATCTGTACTTAGAACGCATGCAATATTGCTTAATGTTTTGATTTGCTTTATAAATTGTTAAACAACAACATTATGACAGATCTATACACTTACATGTGCTTGTAATAAATTTATTATTAAAATATTTAAATAGTTATTTGTATTTTTATGAAAGTCTATGCAAGCATACATAAACACAAATAAGAAACTTGTGCATTATGATGTTTTCCTTCAAGGGAGATAAGTATGTAGTTTTGCTATATAGGTGTATATAGTGGTGACTAGTGTGCGTATATAAGCCCCCAAACACATAAATCACTCTTCTGTGTGGATATAGTAATATTTAAATCATAAATATTAATTTATTATCCATTAATTACATAAATAATGCCTTTATTATATGTATTTCGGTGTATTCCGGTCTTTCTAGTAACCCCGATCTTTAGTAAGTAGAATAAGGTTATCGTCACATTCTCTAAGAATTCAAGCAGGTCGGTATGGTATCAATAGGATTGAAAGAAATGAACGTTTTTGTCAATATTGTAATACTCAAGATATTGAAGATGAGTTTCATTTCATTCTAAAATGCCCATGTTACTCCGATATAAGGAGGAAATACATAGCTCAATATTATTGTAATAGACCAAGTATGTTTAAATTCATCGAATTATTGCAAACTGAAAACAAAATGATTCTTTTAAAATTGGCCTTATATCTCAAATGTGCGATGTCACATAGAATATCTATAACGCATGTGTGAACACTTTATAGATCATCCTCTTTAGAGCTGATATAAATCATATACTTTGTATGTTACACGTGATTTAATTATGTATTTTGTAATTGTTGTATATATATTATGATGATGTACTTAACGTACAAGTCAATAAAAGTATGTTCTGTTCTGTTCTGTTCTGTTCTAACTGGTGCAGGTTGTGGCCAATATTGCATTGGTACAGATTGGTTATTCCACAGACCTAATAACAATTTATTAATATGTCTGCGGTTATTCATAACTTTATATAAAAGTGTCAAATCTGCACAAGTTCTGCGATGTTGTAAGGTTTGCCACTGGAGTTGTATCATTAATGACACACTACCTGGATTGGTGTAATTAAAGGACCGGTTTAACACAAAGCGGGCTGCATTCCGTTGAACTTGTTCGATCTGTTTTATTTGCGTTGTTTTGTTAAGACTGGGTAAGATTGCTCTGTCAAGGGGCCGTAACTCCGTCAAAAATCAACGAACCGGAAAAAACGCAATATGAACAACTATACATCATACTAGTGTTTCCTGCTAAGTTTCGTAAAATCAAACAGGACATTTAACAAAAAAATGGTAGGTGATAAACTCGGTCTTTATCCCTGATGTTCAACCAAGTTTACTGTTAAAATTAAGGTATTTACAGTGTGATTATTTTGAAACACTGCATATTTCTTACACATTTATGCAAACTTATTCAAAATATGTATCTTTCAAAATCGAATCTTGAAAATTATCATCTTTTTACTCTGCCAAAGAGATTTATTTTACTCTTGAACCTCAACATAAAAACCGAGTAACACAACATTTATCACCTAGTGAAAATCTCAACATTTTGGCAGTGCAATCCGTCATTCATTCAACATACCGCTCTGAACACGGGACCCGCCTTTTAATAACCACAGCTTCATATTATTCGTTCCCCTTCAATTTCGTCCAAAACATTACACGTCGCATTATTAAAGCAGCAACCGGCTTGAAAATACGTGTTAAACCATGATGTTGAGGAACATTGCAATTTTTCTTTTGTTTGCGTGTTTGACAGTTTCTGTCAAAGCGGAAGACGACCATGGCGAATATTCACTTTCACTTGATGAGAACACGTTTGGTGATAAAGTTTCAGAAGAAAGACTTTTTGTGATGTTTTTCGCACCTTGGTAAGACAATTTTATTTTAATTGTATACATCTCACTCATCTGGTATAATGGATTCAACTTTATCCCTTCCACCTCCTAACATTACGAAAGTGTATGAGTTTTGCCGAATTTTCTGAGTGCTGTTTTTTTTTGCTCTCAGTTTCATTTTTAAAATTATCAATTTAGTCTAAACTAAAGTGGGTAATAATCAAAAGATGCAATTTCCTGTGAACTTAACGTTCTGCTTCGTAACCAAGCTTGCCAAACATTTTAACACAAAATCCTGAGATTTTTTTAAAATTTTAAGATTTAAAACGCGCGAAGAACAGTTTAAAGAAAATTTTAAATTATTTATGCAATGGATATAAATACTCTGGATCCGAAACTGCCTGTACGCCCTTGCCAATTATAGGTTTATCCGCCAAATGGCTAATAAGCTGGTTTCCTGATTACTCTGCGTTATACAACAGAGTCTACTTTAAATACCAGTTTGTTCCTCGATTAGTCTACGGTATGCAAGAGGGTACCAGTTATATGACAAATGGGACACGTTCATTTTTAGCTCTACTGATCAGAGATCAGCAGAGCTTATGCCGTGGTGCGGCGTCCGTCGTCCGTCCGTCTGTCCGTCCGTCCGTCTGTCTGTCCGTAAACTTTTATTTGTAGCGACTTCACAGCTGAAACTACTGGATGGATATTCATGAAACTTTACAGAAATGTTGCCCATAAAGTCTAGTTGATCCTAGCAAAAATTCATGTTGATGTGAAATCCAAGATGGCCGCCAAAGCTAAAAATAGAGTTTTAAAATACAAGTTTGTAGCGACTTCTTCTTGAAAACTATAAGTGATATTGATATGGGACTTTTTCTAAAATGATCAGCATGACATGATGTTGATCCTAGTCAAAAATCGTTTTGATTCAACGTTAAACATGGCTGCCAGCGGCCATCTTTGTTTACATAGAGTTATATAGTAAAAACTTGTAGCGACAACTTCTCTGAAACTACTTGGCGGATTGTCATGAAACTTTACAGGAATGTTGCTCTTGATGTCTAATTGATCCTAGAAAAATTTCAGGTCGGCCGGAAATTCAAGATGGCCGTCACAGCTAAAAATAGATTTTTAAAAAATAAGTTTGTAGCGACTACTTCTTGAAAACTATAAGTGATATTGATATGGGACTTTTTCTAAAATGATCAGCATTACATGATGTTGATCCTAGTCGAAAATCGTTTTGATTCAACGTTAAACATGGCTGCCAGTGGCCATCTTTGTTTACATAGAGTTATATAGTAAAAACTTGTAGCGACAACTTCTCTGAAACTACTTGGCGGATTGTCATGAAACTTTACAGGAATGTTGCTCTTGATGTCTAATTGATCCTAGAAAAATTTCAGGTCGGCCGGAAATTCAAGATGGCCGTCACAGCTAAAAATAGATTTTTAAAAAATAAGTTTGTAGCGACTACTTCTTGAAAACTATAAGTGATATGGGACTTTTTCTAAAATGATCAGCATGACATGATGTAGATCCTTGTGGAAAATTATTTTGATTCGGCGTTAAACATGGCTGCCAGTGGCCATCTTTGGTTACATAGAGTTATATAGTAAAAACTTGTAGCGACTACTCCTCTGAAACTACTTGACGGATGTTCATGAAACTTCACAGGAATGTTGCTCTTGATGTCTAGTTGATCCTAGAAAAATTTCAGGTCGGCCGGAAATTCAAGATGGCCGCCACAGCTAAAAATAGATTTAAAATAAATAAGTTTGTAGCGACTACTTCTTCAAAACAATAAGAGATATTGATATGGGACTTTTTCTAAAATGATCAGTATGACATGATGTTGGTCCTTGTCGAAAATCGTTTTGATTTGACCTTAAACATGGCTGCTTTGTTTACATAGAGTTATATAATGAAAACTTGTAGCGACTACTTCTTTGAAACTACCTGACGGATTTTCATGAAACTTCACAGGAATGTTGCTCTTAATGTCTTATTGATCTTAGCAAAATTTCAGGTCGGCCGGAAATTCAAGATGGCCGCCACGGTTAAAAATAGATTTTCAAAAAACAAGTCTGTAGCGACTACTTCCTGAAATCAAAATCAATCAGTAGAGCTTCAAGGTCATTGACCTCTTGTTAAAATGTCAAATGTGTACGCTTTTTTAAATCGAAACTCCTCCTTTATTTATGACAATATATTGAAAATGATGAATTGTTGGAAGTGGCATTATTGTGTAGATTTGGCTACTGGTCTTGTATTTTAAGTAATTGAATTGAATTGAATGTTGTTTAACGGCTCATCAACACAGTACAGGTTATTTAGAGCCACTCCAGAGAGAGGGGAAGGATACATAGGAATCCGGGAACATGCCCTACTCTTATTATCGAATAGATTCCTATGGTTCTTTAACGTGCTCGGAGGATAGACCGATACACGGGACCGCCCGGTTTACGTCCCCATTCGATGGACGAGGTGTATTTTAAGTAAACATTCATTTTGTTTGAACATTTGTCTATTGAAATTGGATAAAAATGACACATTTCTTCTTTAAAAAATGAAATGTATACTGATTTTTGACATTACGCTTCTAAAGTATTTATACCACTTCTCAGCCTTCTGGATATTTTTGTATATAAAACCACATACCTATAAATAACAAAATATATAGGATACTGTGAAATGCATATCTGTTTCACGTGGCAGTGCGGAAATTAATGTATTTTTATACAATTTCTTGTTTAGAAAATAAATTTTAAGAAAAACTATTATAATCCCATATTGCCATTTATTTTAATATGAATCTTTGCATGTATTCTTATCAAAATCTATGAATATTTGAAAGAGATGTTCGAAGAAAAAGTTAAGGTGCTAAGTGATAGTTTGGCCACTTCATTGTTTCAGAAAGAAAGTGTCCAATCCATTTGTTATTCTGTCATATTAAAACTAAACTTTTAATAATATTAAAACTTACATTAACACGAGTCGTACATTAAGCCTGTCATTTTTTTTAAAAAATGAATCACTGAATTTATATCAATGTATCCAAATGAAAAGAATCATAAAAATAATAATCAAATCTAGACAAAAGACTATATAAATAATAGTTGCCTTTAATCACAATTTGTTTTGTTTTTTTCGTGTTATTTGTTGAAAACAAACATATTTTAATTTTTCCTGAAAAAATGTCCCAGAGTAATGTAGACAAGGTGTGAAGTTCTCTCTGGTCTATATTTATGTTTATTACTTGTTTCATTGTTGAAATCACATCGGATTGAATTGATAGACACTGATACATTCGGGGAATCGCCACAAATAGCGGCGAATATGTGCTTTATTTTGTTCCATAGTGATGTATACCTAATTGGAAATCGCGTTTTTCGAAACATTATGACTTGTCACAGAAAAACGGTTTGATCAAATTGTATTCGGTTTTCGGTTTCGAGAATGACATACATCTGCGATTCCAACCAGCTGAGATTTGTAGATAATTCTCGGAATTTGGCCAGAGAAAAAATTGATGAAAGCAGTTAGGTATCATATGTTGACCAGAGAGAGCTTCACACATAGTCTATAAATACATTACTCTGGGACATTTATTCAGGAAAACTTAATACATGTTTGTTTTCAACAAATAACACAGGGAAATCTTTTATTTTTATTTATTTTTATTCTTTCTTTTTATGATAAAAAACTAGGGTCGGCGCCAAAAAAATGGGACGTCAGGTAACCAGAAACACAGGTAATTTTTTTTCTGGCCTTATTACTGTCTATAAATAGCTTCTTGTAAGCTAGCTGCGAGAATCATAGCTCTTATGGTGTGTACCTTCCATAGATCTACAATGCCATCTTTTATAGAATAGGTAGATATCAGGGTCAGCCTCATCAAGAGAGTTTTCTGAAGACATCAGACAATGCATAAAAAAACACCTTATTTCAATAGAGTAAACCTTAAATACCACGTGTGCATGCTTAAAACTCAACAAAGAGAAGAATATCTAGTCGATCTAGGATTTTTTTTTAATGAATGTCAACTTTTTTTTCTGGAATGTTTACCTTTCGAAATATCTCGTGCTGTCCTGTTCCGCATTTGGAAACTTAAACCCGCCCTAAACTGACACATAAAACAAAGTTAACTGGTAAGTGTCAGGTGTGTGAATAGGGCGGGGTTAAGTTCCCAAATACAGAACAAGATGTCACAGGAGAACGAGATTATTTCGAGCGTAAACAATGAACATTTCTGAAATTAACAGTGGTTTATGAAAATCTAATAAATCGGCATGTCATTTTCCTCTTTGGTGAGTTTTATGCATGCACGTGTGGTATTTAAGGTTTGTTGTACAGCAGTTGTTTATGCTGGCATTGCGTGATGTTGTCAGAAACCTCGCCGGAAAAGTGGGTATGGGGGTCGGTACGGGGTCCTAATGATAATTCTAACAGAAGGAATCATGGCTCTATAGTAGGTACATACTACGGTACCATTAGAGCCATGTTCTCATGTCTACTTGTAAGCTATACTTCATAAAAAATATTTTATTTGCAGTTGAATATGTGCAGGAAATAGCTGATAAGATTTGATTGAAATCTGGATATTATAAGAGCAAAATGAAAAATATAACATGCAGCCAGTTTTATACATTTATTTTTCACTGAAAAGTTAAGATTAAGATTTACCAAATAAGTTGTTTTATTCAATTATGGCATTTAATTAAATATTGAAATAGGACTTATAAATATTATGGATTAAAATGAACAAAATAGGCATGTAAAAATGTCAACATTTCATTCTTTATGACTATTGATTTAATATAGCTGTAAACCATATTGGCCTGTGGCTTTACTATTGCTTACGTGTAACTGTCCTATTTGAAAGTACAAATGTATAAAATTAAATATAGATCAGTAAATCAATATTTTGCTATCAGTATTTAATCAGATGACGTCATGTGACTGTTGGAGAATTTGTTTAACGTCAACCAAATGTATTGCTCCATAAAACACAAATCCATAGTTTTTGTTTGATGACAATTCAGACCTGGTACATGTTAATATCATATGGAACAAGTTTTGTGATTTGATACCATATATGGATGAATGCATTCATATATGGGGTATGCATAACAACAAAGTCCTCCATCTCAGTTGAAGGAGGGTGTTCATATTTGGCAGAGTGGTTGCCTTAGGTGTGTAGATGAAACAAAGGTTTCTTATTCGGGGGTTGATCCCTGGGTCCAGAGGTCAAGCTGAAAGGTCAAATTCGTCAAGATGAATATTGCAGCCGAATTCGTCTAAATGAATATTGCAGCCAGTTTTCAACATTTTTAATAATTTCTTCATTAGCTCTGCTGGCCTTTCATTAGCTCTTCTGGCCTTTGGCCAGCAGAGCTTATGGGATGGCGAGTTGTCCGTCGTCCGTCCGTCGTTAACTTTTGCCTCGTTAAGACAATAGGGAGTTCATTTTCCATCCGATCTTTACCAGCCGTGAAAGCTCGGACAGGCCAACCAAATTGGACCAGTAACACCCAAGTTATGGCCCTGCGATCAAATTTGGCCTTGCCCCAGGGGTCACAGTTTTACCTAGATTTATATAGGGAAAACTTCAAAATCTTCTTCTCTGAAACTATAAGAGCCAAAGGTTTAATATTTTGTATTTACCATCAGCTTATTGACGTCTACCAAGTTTGTTCAAATGGTGACCCGGGGGCGTCTGTGGCCGAGTGGTTAACGTCTCTGACTTGAATTCACTTGCCCCTCACCACTGTAGGTTCGATCCCTCAGGAGCCTAGGAATCTTAATGTGAGGAAGCTATCCAGCCGGCTTGCGGAACGTCGGTGGTTCTACCAAGGTGCCCGCCCGTGCACGAAAATTGCCCGGAGGGGCACCTGGGGTCTTCCTCCACCACTGGAAGCTGGAAAGTCGCCATATGACCTTAGCTGTTGGTGCGACTATAAAATCCAATTCAATCAATCAAATGGTGACCCTGGGGTCAAATTTGGCATCGCCCCATGGGTCACAGTTTTACATAGACTGATATAGGAAAAAACTTTAAAAAATATTCTTCCCTGAAACTAAAAGAGTCAGAGGTTTAATATTTTGTATTTACCATCAGCTTATGGTCCTCTACCAAGTTTGTTCAAATGGTGACCCTGAAGTAAAAATTGGCCCTGTCTCTGGTGTCACATGTTTTACATAGACTTATGTAGGGACAAACTTAAAAAATCTTCTTCTCCGAAAAAAATATTTTTCTCAAACTACAAGAGCCAACGGTTTAATATTTTGGATTTACAATCAAATTGTTCAAATGGTGACCCTTGTGTCATATTTGACCCTGCCACTGGGTCACATGCCAAACTTGGTTTGAGTGTTTATATTACCAAAGTTTGATTTGTTTTAAAGCTAGCCAAAGTTGAGCCAAATACATCCCTATATCTTGGTAATTGAAGATACTTTATAAAAAGCTAGTTTGATATGCCATATCTGACACACAATTCTTCGTTCTGATCATCCCTGCCAAGTTTCGTTGAAATCCCGCCTGAGGTTCAGAAGAACTAGTCTGTACAAAGGTAGTGTATTAAAGCTGTTAAAGGGTCATAACTCTTTAAATAATCCAAAATCATTCAACCGGAACACGACAATGATAGCTGCAACCAAATATCGTTGAAAGCCGACCTGTGTTTGTGGAGAACTAGTCCAGACAAGGTTTGTGTATTAAAAGAGTTGAACTCCAACAAAAATCAGCAACAGGAACCTGACAATAATACCGGAACATAGGCGGTGATATGTACAACTAGGCATGGTAATGACCATCCCTGCAAAGTTTCATTGAAATCCTGCCAGGGTTCAGGAGAAAAAGTTTGTGTATCAAAACCTTTAAAGGGCTATAACAAAAATTCAACCGGAACAAGGTGATGATAAATTATGCACAATAGGCCTGGTACTGATCATCCCTGTAAAATTTGACTGAAATCCTACTAAGGGTTCAGGAGACTAGTTCAGATAAAATTATATATAAAAATGTTAAAAGGGCCATGACTCCACCAAACATATTTCAATCGAAATACGGCGATGACGTGCATAACTAGGCTTGGTACTGATTGTATCAGGAGAACGAGTCCAGATTAAGTTTGTGTATTAAAACCATTAAAGGGCCATAACTCTGTCAAAAATCATTTAATCAGAACATGATGATGATATGCACCGCTAGGCCTGGTACTGATCATCCCTGCAAAGTTTTGTTGAAATCCGGCACGGTTCAGGAAAAATAGTCCGGACAAAGTTTGTGTATTAAAACCTTTAAAGGGCCATAACTCTGCCAAAAATCTTTCTATCGGAACACAGTGACAATATGCATAACTAGATTTAGTACTGATCAAGCCTGCAAAGTTTCATTAAAATCCGGCCAAATGAAGGCCCTATAGTCTTAATGAGGCAAAATACAGAGTTTTTAACTAAGTTAAGGGCAGTAACTCTGGTGTTACTAAGGCCAAGAAAAAAATAGTCATGTTTCAGGTTTCCTGTTCAAAAAAAGAAGGGTAGATAGTTTTTTAGCTCTACTGATCAGAGATCAGCAGAGCTTATGCCGTGTTGCGGTGTCTGTCTGTCCGTCAGCCAGTCTTGTCTGTCTGTCCGTCCGTCCGTAAACTTTTTTTGTAGCGACTACTCCTCTGAAACTACTGAATGGATTTTCATGGAACTTTACAGAAATGTTGCCCATGAAGTCTAGTTGATCCTAGCAAAACTTCATGTTGATGTGAAATCCAAGATGGCCGCCAAATCTAAAAATAGGTTTTTAAAAAACAAGTTTGTAGCGACTACTTCTTGAAAACTATAAGTGATATTGATATGGGACTTTTTCTAAAATGATTAGCATAACATGATGTTGGTCCTTGTCAAAAATCGTTTTGATTAAACGTTAAACATGGCTGCCAGCGGCCATCTTTGTTTACATAGAGTACAAACTTGTAGCGACTACTCCTTTGAAACTACTTGGCGGATTTTCATGACACTTTACAGGAATGTTGCTCTGAATGTCTAATTGATCCTAGCAAAGTTTCAGATCGGCCAGAAATTCAAGATGGCCGCCACAGCTAAAAATAGATTTTTAAAAAAGAAGTTTGTAGCGACTACATCTTGAAAACTATAAGTGATATTGATATGGGACTTTTTGTAAAATGATCAGCATGACATGATGGTTATCAGAGTCAAACATTATTTTGATTCGACGTTAAACATGGCTGCCAGTGGCCATCTTTGTTTACATAGAGTTATATAATGAAAACTTGTAGCGAATAATCCTCTGAAACTACTTGACGGATTTTCATGAAACTTCACAGGAATGTTGCTCTTGATGTCTAATTGATCCTAGCAAAATTTCAGGTCGGCCAGAAATTCAAGATGGCCGCCACGGCTAAATATAATTTTTCAAAAAACAAGTCTGTAGCTACTACTTCCTGAAATCAAAATCAATCAGTAGAGCTTCAAGGTCATTGACCTCTTGTTTACTTTTAATATTTCAATTTTATAAGCATTCGTTGTGTGAGCGAAGAATACATTTGACTTTTTTTTATTGTGTTTTTAGGAAAATACATACAGAACCTGTGACAGTAATATTGTAGCCTTTATATGAAGGATGAACCTCCCCAATAATACCGGCCGCCAATTTGTCCGTAGAAATACAGCTAATATAACTCCTTGCCTCTTGGTGGTCGCATTTAGCAACCTTGAAGGCTGAGGTAGCCAAAAACAAGTGTAAACATTCGAGATAAACCAATCGCAGTATGTCCGTCGGACTAAAACATTGACAAATACAGCACGAAAACAATGTCGTCATCATCGGTGCACAAGAGATCGCGATTTTTTTGATTTATTTCTTCTTTCTTTTTTTATTTTTTTTTTTGAAAAGGGAAAAAAGGTTAGGGTCGTGACGAAGTATAGGGTCTGTCGGAAACCTGAAACCTGACTATATTTTTTTCTTGGCCTAATCCAATTTGGCTTGTTTTCAAACTAGTCCAAGCTTTCATTGGTGTCAACAATCTGCCTGGTATAGCATATTTCAGAAAATCAAGGGCCGGCCATAACTCAGGTTTAAATGGTCCATTCTGGCTGGTTTTCAAACTCATCCAAGCTGTCATTGATATCAACAATCTGGTAAAGTTTTGGAAAAGATCCAATGCAAAATGAAGGCCCTATTGTGTTAACAAAGCCAATTATAGCATATTTCAGAAAATCAAGGGACATAACTCCGGTGTAAATGGTCCATTCTGGCTGATTTTTGAACTCGTCTAAGATTTCATTGCTATTAACAATCTTTGCAAGGTGCTAGAGTGTTCACAAGGCAGAATGTTTGTTTTTTTCAGAATAACAAGGACCATAACTCTAGTGTTACTTATCCTTTTGCTGGTTTTCGAACTTATCTGAGCTTTCATTGATATTAACATTCTATGTAAGTTGGTAAAGATCATATAATAAATGAAGGTGCATAAGTGTTCACAAGGCAGAAAATGGCATTTATTAGCAAAAACAAGGGCCATAACTATCTAGCTATAACTCTAGTGTAAATGGTTCGATCTGGCTGGTTTTCAAACTCGTCCGAGCTTTCATTGCTATTAACAATGTTCGCAAGTTTGGAAAAGGTCAAATAATAAATAAAGGTGCATGAGTGTTCACAAGGCAAAAAGTGGGATTTTTCAGTAAAACAAGGGCCATAACTCTGGTGTTACTGATCCAATTTGGCCGGTTTTCAAACTCATCCGAGCTCTCATAGCACGCATGAAAACAAAAAAACACGCACATAAAACTGCACGCACAGGAAGAAAAAAACAACAACAAAAACTTGTCAACTTGAATATTACGTTGTGCTGTGTATTGTAATGCCTTCAGTTGCAAATAAAGTATGTTGAAAGGTTTAAAAATCTTAAAAATGCATAGTGTACCCCCTAAATTTGTAGTGTACCCCCAAAATTTAACAGTAGGGGCAGTGTATTAGGCAGAAATTCAAGAACTGGGTGTGCAAATATGCAAACAGGGTGTGCAAAATAAGTTGCTAACACGCGTTACGCGCCAATTCGCGACAAGTGGGTGTCTCTGGGGTAATTTATTTTTACAGATAAAGGCGAAAAAAATACATTTTAGGTCATATTTCTTCTATAAATGTATACAAAACATAACAATATTGAGAAAGTAAGAGTTTGGAAGTGTTGTTGAGCAAAACAAAACAAAAATAGCAAAAAAAATTTATTTTTACCCCACCCACTCCCTCAAATATTGGCCACGATTTTTCAAAAACGGCCAGGCAAAAGACGGCTGCACGGTTGGCTGGTTAATACACTGAGTAGGGGGTACATGTACCCCCAAATGAAAAAGTCAGTGGGAACACTGTATAAAGACTGGCGAGGTTTGGTCAAGATCGCATGAAAAATGAAGGGGCTAGAGTGTTCACAAGGCAAAATATAGCTTTTTCGTTAATTCAAGGGCAATAGTGTTACTAATCCGATCTGGCCGGTTTTCGAACTCTTCCGTGCTCTCATTGATATAAAGACTTTGACCAAGTTTGGTTAAGATCGCTTGAAAAATGAAGGTCTAGAGTGTTCACAAGGCAAAAAAAGTTAACGGCTGGATGACGCACAACACATCACATTAGTTCTGCTGGCTGGTAGAGCTAAAAACTAGTTTGATACTGCCCTATCTGACACACAATCCTTCTATTACCCCACCCCACCATGGACACCTTTACATGTAACAAGTATAGCTTGTTCTTATTGTTCCCATTTAACCTGAATTCCTTTGCCAGTTAAATTCGACACAGTGGTTTCCAAGGATTTGTAACTGACAGGAAAGTGCAAATGTATGATGGAACTCCCTGTGGTCATTGACTTTGCTCTTGTTATCCCCCACTGAAACTTTTATTTCAATTTTTAATATTTTGTTCTTCTTATTTACAGTGCAGCAACCATATCATGCTCAGTATCAGTGATAGTCTGATGCCAGAGGCTAGTCCAGTCAGAATCAGGGCTAGTCTCTCTTTCCAAAAAATGGTTGCCCATCGGCTAGCCTAAAAAATCGGGCTAGTCTAAAAAGTCTTGCAACAATTGAACTCTAAAAACTAAAAATCCAACCAGAAATTGTGTTGATATGAAGCCGTATTTTTTCTCTCCCTTGATTAAAATTTATCAATTTTCTCAGTTTGAAAGAGCACATTTTATTGGTCGATTACACAATTTAAAACAGCTTTCAAATTGACATTAAGAGGTCATGCAAATTGTCACGTTGGACTTAAGAAAAAAGATCACTCGAATATTAACAGTTTAAATGGCGATTTCGTTTTCATGTTCATGTTTATTTTTCGATGAATAGTCTGTATCATAAGAATGCTTTACAACAAACGCTTGATCACAAATGCAAATTTTGGGGCAAGTTTTTATCAGGGCAAGTGATCATTCAGTCAGGGCATGTGGACTTTTGAAATCTACTTGCTAGTCCACAATTTAATTGTCTTTGACCACTGAGTTAGTAACAGCCATTCAGAATTTGACACGGTGTAACAACACATGTTTCTTACAGTTGACAGTCTAAAATTATAAAACCATTATTAAAAAAAACATGCAATCAAATGCAATAGCATGATTATAAGATATAAGACACATTGGGACAAATTAGTAGGTTAACATGTTGATTATGTTGTGCAATTATGATTCAAAAAGGTATCTGACAATAAGTACTGCTTGGTTTATGCTGTGGTGCATTGTCCATCTGTAATCTTTTTGTGTGGTGACTACTCCTCTAAAAGTACGGGATGGATTTTCATAAAACTTCACAGGAATCTTACTCTTGATGTCTAGTTGATCCTAGCAAAAATTCAGGTTGATGTGAAATCCAAGATGACCACCAAAGCTAAAAATAGATTTTTGAAAAAGAAGTTTGTAACGACTACTTCTCCGAAACTATAAGGATACTGATAATACTTTAAACCTTTACTAAAATGACCAGCATGACATAATGTTAGGCCTTGACGAAAATCATTTATTCAACGTCAAACATTGCCACCAGCAGCCATCTTTGTTTACATAGAGTTATATAGGAAAATCTTGCAGCAGCTACTCCTGAAGTACTGGATGGATTTTTATGAAACTTTATAGGAATGTTGATTATGATGTCTAGTTGGTCCTAAGTAAAAATCTTTTCATCCAAACTTTCAAGATGGCTGCCACAGCTAAAAATAGGTTTTAAAAACACAGTTTTGAGACAACTACATCTCAAAAACTGGAAGAGATATTGAGTTGGAACATTTACCAAATTGACTTTCATGACATGTAGTTGGTCCTGAACAAATTTCATTTTGATTCGATGTCAAACATGCCACCAGTGGCCGTCTTGTTTACATTGAGTTATATAGGAAAATCTTGCGGTTTCTTCACCTCTACTTGATGGATTTCATAAAACTTTATAAGAATAATGCCCTTAATGTCCAGTTGGCCCTAAGCAAAAATCAGTTTGGCCAAAATTTTAAGATGGCCATAGCTAGAGATAGATTTTAACTAGAATGAATTTGACGGAATGCCAGCGCAAATACCCAAGTTTTTTCCACTCAGGTCAATTCCATTTAACCCTGTATCCATTTTACATGTAATTATTTTGATTGTTCTTTGATACTGAGATCAGAAATTATAAGTACTATTTATGCTTTTCTGTATACATGTATGACACTGTAAATGAATAAAAAATGTTTAGGGTATTTGTGTATTTGAACTTTTGACCCCTATCCCGGAGTCCCATGGTGACCCTGGAGCAAATTATACTGAAATTTCCAAAATCATTACATTTTATTGAGAAAGAAAAATAGATATTTGACCCAATTTACCTCTCTCCCCCCAGCCTCACCCCACCCAGCCTCACTCCCCACCCAGCCTCACGCCCCACCCAGCCTCACGCCCCACCCAGCCTCACTCCCTCCACCTCGGGACACAAAATGTTCAGAGCAGTATACTTGTGTATTTGTCAAGTTTAAAAAAATAATAATAAAAAAATGACACTGCAATTGAATTTTTTGTATATTGGACCTTATGACCCCCTTCTTACAGCCTCCCCCCTCACCCCACACCCCCACCCCCACCCCCACCCCCAACAACGCAGACACATACAGGGAAGACGTCCGAGTTTTAAACAATAAATCATTTGACATGCTGTGTATCTCTTTCATAGACAACTATTATACCAATTAATGTGCAAAAGTATGGAAAAATTACACTACAATGGAATAATACAGTGGAATAATTAGTGTATTTGATGCCCTTTCCTCAGGAAAAAAAGCCCCCCATCCCACACACACCTCTCCCAAGGACGGACGGACGGACGGACCGACAAATGGAGGCAGTTTTAATATACACTGTTTTTTTCAAAAACGTGAATATAAAAATACAGTTGTGTGGCAACTACTTCTCAAAAAAAAAGAAGAAAATGTTGCTGCATCAGTTTACCGGTAGGAATGTGAAAAATAATAACGCTATGGTGATCTGTTTGACTATTGTTAATACTGTGGACTAGAAGACACATCTGTTTGACCATTGTTAATACTGTGGACTAGAAGACACATCTGTTTGACCATTGTTAATAATACTGTGGACTAGAAGACACATTTGTTTGACCATTGTTAATACTGTGGACTAGAAGACACATTTGTTTGACCATTGTTAATACTGTGGACTAGAAGACACATTTGTTTGACCATTGTTAATACTGTGGTCTAGAAGACACATCTGTTTGACCATTGTTAATACTGTGGTCTAGAAGACACATCTGTTTGACCATTGTTAATACTGTGGACTAGAAGACACATCTGTTTGACCATTGTTAATACTGTGGACTAGAAGACATTTGTTTGACCATTGTTAATAATACTGTGGGCTAGAAGACACATTTGTTTGACCATTGTTAACACTGTGGATTAGAAGACACATTTCATTGCACATGTATTCCAGGTGTGGGCACTGTAAACGACTGGTACCAACGTGGGATGCTCTTGCCAAGGAGTATAATGGCGGTGGTGAAGTCACAATAGCAAAGGTATGTATAGTAGATTGTACTGGACACAATATATCACGTCGTCATGCTTTCAACATTCTTACTTTTTCGTCGGTCTTCATCTTGTATTATTTCGGGTTGCACATGATTTCAGAGTTCACCATGTGCAGATTTGTTGACAAATACAGTGAAGTACCATTGTTAAAGTTTTTTGAGATTTTTTTTCAAATAACTTGCTATTAGAAGACTAACACATCACTGATAAAATACAATGTTCCCCTGCACTGACACTCATTGTCAATACACAAGTCTTAGGAAAAAAATGTCAAAGTCTGCTACCCAACACAAGTTATGCATAAAATTCACTACCCCTCTTGCAAGTTTTATGTTTGTTTCACACTTTAGAGCACGGTTTACACTATCAGAAGAATGCTAAAAAGTGTGTTCTATGCAGTCTGTTAGGAGATTTTGATAATTTTTCAGCCATATATGACTTTTTAACCAGGGTCAATGGGACACATGCATGATCCTGCACAAACATTGAAATCGTTGGTCCGGAGAATAATTTTTATGCTCCGCAAAATGTTTAGAGGAGCATATTGTCCGTCCTTTCATCCGACCTTCCATCCATCTGACCCATTTTTGTCCAGGGCATCTGACCCATTTTTGTCTTCAGTACTACTGATGGGACTACGATGAAACTTCACACACTGATATAGGGTATTGAGAGGAAGTGCAGAGTGCAAGAACCGTAACTTTGTCTTCATTCAAATTGAGTTATTGCCCTTTGCAATTTTAAAGACATAGTACATGGATAGTGCTGGACACTACATAGTACATTAATAGTGATTGACACGACATAGTACATTGATAGTGATGGACACGACATAGTACATGGATAGTGCTGGACAACACATAGTAACATGGATAGTGCTGGACACGACATAGTACATGGATAGTGCTCGACACGACAGTGCATAGATATTGCTGGACACCACATAGTACATAGATAGTGATGGACACCACATAGTGCATCGATAATGCTGGACACCATATAGAACATGGATAGTGCTGGACACGACATAGTACATGGATAGTGCTGGACACGACAGTGCATAGATATTGCTGGACACCACATAGTACATAGATAGTGATGGACACCACATATTGCATCGATATTGATGGACACCTCATAATACCTGGATAGTGATGGACACCACATAGTGCATCGATAATGCTGGACACCATATAGTACATGGATAGTGCTGGACACGACATAGTGCATCGATAGTGCTGGACAACACATAGTAACATGGATAGTGCTGGACACGACATAGTACATGGATAGTGCTGGACACCACATAGTAACATGGATAGTGCTGGACACCACATAGTACATGGATAGTGCTGGACACCACATAGTACATCGATAATGCTGGACACGACATTGTAAATGGATAGTGCTGGACACCACATAGTACATGGATAGTGCTGGACACCACATAGTACATGGATAGTGCTGGACATGACATAGTACATGGATAGTGCTGTGCATCAGATCTCTGCACGGCATGTTTTTGTTTCAGACAATGGCAGTAGGCAGTGAAAATGCAGTGTCGACTAAAGACATTAAATACATGACATATTACCTTTTCGTCATTGAAGTGCAATCGCAAAATTCAGATGTGGTGTTGCACACCTACATTTAGAAACTGGTAGATACATGTATGCCAACTCACCTGTAAATTTGCACACGTTTTGACTGTACCAATGAAGTTGAAGATGAAATACATATATATTTTGTGATAATATTTGTATTGTATATATGATGAGACAAACTTAAATAGTGTCTGCCTGTCTGTCTGGTAGAAATATTGCTGATTAGAAGTGTATGTCTGCTGTTGTTAAGATGTGGGAATCTCACTAGAAATCTGCCTAAGTGTTTGTCATACCTTTAATTTATAAATTATAATTAAATGTAATACAGTTGATTTATATTATTACCGTACATCTTTATTTATGGTAACTGTTACACACACGCCGGTATGTACCGTACGGCGCGGATTTGATTTATTATCCAATTACATCTGCTAGATCTATTACGTGTATGCATGCTAATTGTTCTTATATACATTATAAATAAATGTATTAACATTTTCATGTGTCTTAATATATACAGTTGGTGCCACGCGGATTACAACTTTTTCGCAGTATCCCCGCGACCGTTCTTCAATCGAAGTTGCAAATCCTAGCGATAATACTGCGGATTGTCACCCGAAATATCCCGGAGATTCACCGAGAATGTCAAAATCGCCGAGATTGCGGGCCAATCTCGGTAACTGTGTCCCAGTGGACAAAATGTATTGACCCCACATTGATTGTACTGTCCATGGATCGCGGGGACGAAATAAGTTTGTCCGCGGTAAGATAAAATCTTACCGCGTGATTAGTCGAAATCCGCGTGGCACCAACTGTAGTATACATCCTACGTTTCATTACACTAAGCTAAACTATTCATTACTTCTTTAGGTATTATCCGTACTACGGCATGCACCTGCTATTTCCATTATATTTCGGAATTCACGGTATGGTATGGCTTTTACCTCCAACCCGAAAATCACTCCTTTCTTGTTCTTGGGATAATTAATTACTTTTATGCTTTTAAGCAGCAACTTATGGTATCACAATGGTATCACAATGTGAAATTATATTTATGTATGTTCCATTCATGTTCATTCCTTGCATTGTTCATGATATTTCCATGATGACGGTTTAAAAGGCATTAATGCAGTTTAAAATCTTTAATTCATCAGTTTGTCATGGTAAAAAGTTAATGAATTAATTATAGCATTACTAACATTAATATAAAAGTTACGGCTACAACTAATATATAATGTAGAATAAGAAAACAATTAGCAATAAAGTAATATGTAGAATGGTGGAAGAGATTTTAACTAGTTTGAATAAAATTGAAAGTATACACTCAAGCAGTAAGATAAATGACGACATCAAAATGGCAATGCAATATATGGCGATAATCCCCTTCCATAACTAACAACCCCACAAACATCCCTATTCAAAGACCCAATCTGCCTATATTTGGACTCGGTTTCCCCTTTTGGCTTTTGAAATGTTGGCAGATATTCATGAACATTCAAAGAGACACATCAACCTTCAGGTCTGTTTTACGAATTTTCACGCATTTAAACATGTCCGACATAGTAATTACTAAGGTATCTTCTGTTGGTCATCCAATCTCTCTATTTAAAATATTTAAAACTGCTGGCATCCTGCTATAGCCTGACCGATTTCAATATTTCAATGTTAATCATGGTGGAGAGGGTGTGGGAGGGGTGCAGTTTTAAAAAAGAGGCGAATCTGGAGCATTCTCACGGGTATGAAAGATCGAGGCCCTGTACCTCCTTACGCTTCATTTTTTATTGCATTTTTCAACTTTTTAGACTTATTTTTTTCGACTTTCAATTTTTGATGTTACTCACATCTGAGCTTGCCACGCTATGCCGCTGATGGAGTTATTTAAACCTTTATCATGTTTATGGAAAATTGTTATTGAAATCAAATAATGTGTTTATAGAACCTCTGTAGGGTTTACCTGTCACTGTAACAGCATGAAAATGGTCTTGCTTTCAAAATAATGTTTGGTGACAATAAAGCAAGATTGCCATGTATTAATTTCTATGAAAACAAGCTTGTGTGCTCATGTTCACCTATGCTTATGTGCTGATTGCGATGAAACTTAACACGTCAACAGAAGATGTCCTTAATCCACACAGTGGACTGATTCAAAGACTAACACAACTGGTCCTGGATCATAAAAAAAATAATATTTAGCTTGCAGTGTCAACATGTTAACTATTCAAAATGCTGTAGTAGCCGGTCTATTATTGATATTTCAAGATTGTTCTTTGTTTACCTTTGTAAAACAATGTTTGGCAAGTGACAAAGGTTAAGGTGTAATGTCAGTAACATCTACAGGGAATAGTTAGCTGAAATATGAAAGCACACATACCCTTACCCAGTCTTCTCTGAAACCACAAGGCATGGAGCTCGTATATATTGCATGTAACATATACCATGTTTGTTCAAATGGTGACCATGTGTCAAATCTGGCCATGCCCCAGGGGTCATAGTTTTACATAGAGTTATACAGGAAAATCTTGAAAGAATCTTCTCTAAAAGTAATATTTTTCATGTAGCATAAGCTTATGGCCTCTACAAAGACTGTTTAAATGGTGACACTTAAGGTCCGACCGATTTGGCTAGCACCAGCATTGATATATTTTACATCGACTTATAAAGATATATAAATATAGTGACACACTTAAACATCTTCTTCCTTGAAACCGTAAGGCATAGAGCTCTGAAATAGTGCATGTAGTATAAACTTTCCCTGCCCCGTGGGTCATATGTTTTACATAGACTTACACAGGGAAAACTTAAAAATCATCTTCTCTGAAACCACAGGCATAGACCTGTTATATATTAATGCAGAATATGCCTTTGATCCCCAACCAAGTTTGTTCAAATGGTGACACTGGAGTGTCACAGACGTTATAGTTGTACATAAGAGTTACATATAGGCAAATCTACCAGTTTAAGATAGAGTTATATCGGAAAATCTTGAAAATCTTCTGAGCTTACCAGACCTGTTTTATCTGACAGGTGAAATTGTTGACAATGGACAATGGTCATGAATGCTGTGTTTTTGTGCAGGTTGACTGCACAGTGGAGAAAACCCTTTGTGGTGCCCATGAGGTTCGAGGTTATCCAACCCTTAAGTTCTTCAACAGAGATAAAACTGGAATCAAGTACCAGAGCCAGAGAACGGTGGAAAGTCTGAAGGCATTTATTACAGAACAGCTGCTTAAACAAGAGGTATGTGTAACCTACTTCCAGTTAGTGATGGTGAATCGGTTCCAAAATCGGAAATCACTTACCGATTAGACATTGGTTATAATCGGATGACCTGCAGAATTGCAGCACCTATGAAGGTGAGAAGGTTCTAAGGCCATTCTGCATGCACATTTTTTTATCTATATGTAAATTGAGAATGGACCTTGAATGTTCATTCATGTTGGCACCATATAACCTTTTTGTGTTGGTGCACGGTAAAACCCCATTTCAACTCAAATTAAAGTTTTTTTTGTTTTCTGCAGAAATAGTTTAATGCGTTTTTAATGATATTTATGATGTATCATCCAAATGAAGACATCCTAACATTTTAAATCCAAATTATTCAGGCAGACAGTTATTTCAGCTATAAGCTATTTAATTTTCAAAACTAAGATACTTTTATTTACCTGACACCCCATCCAATCCCTCATTACCCCTTGTTTACTGTATACCTGAAGAGCATCCTCAGGTCCTCATTACCCCTTGTTTACTGTATACCTGAAGAGCATCCTCGGGTCCTCATTACCCCTTGTTTACTGTATACATGCAGAGCATCCTCAGGTCCTCATTACCCCTTGTTTACTGTATACATGAAGAGCATCCTCAGGTCCTCATTACCCCTAGTTTACTGTATACATGAAGAACTACCTCAGGTCCTCATTACCCTTTGTTTACTGTATGCCTGAAGAGCATCCTCTGGTCCTCATTATCCCTTGTTTACTGTATACATGCAGAGCATTCTCGGGTTCTCATTACCCCTTGTTTACTGTATACCTGAAGAGCATCCTCAGGTCCGCATTACCCCTTATTTTACTGTATACCTGAAGAGCATTCTCCGGTCCTCATTACCCCTTATTTACTGTATACCTGAAGAGCATTATCCAGCCTCATTACTCTTTGTTTACTGTATACCTGAAGAGCATCCTCAGGTCCTCATTACCCCTTATTTACTGTATACCTGAAGAGCATCCTCAGGTCCTCATTATCCCTTGTTTACTGTATACCTGAAGAGCATCCTCAGGTCCTCATTATCCCTTGTTTACTGTACCTGAAGAGCATCCTCAGGTCCTCATTATCCCTTGTTTACTGTATACTCAGGTCCTCAATACCCCTTGTTTACTGTATGCCTGAAGAGCATCCTCAGGTCCTCATTACCCCTTGTTTACTGTATACATGCAGAGAATCTTCAGGTCCTCATTACCCCTTGTTTACTGTATACATGCAGAGCATTCTCGGGTCCTCGTTACCCCTTGTTAACTGTATACCTGAAGAGCATTCTCCGGTCCTCATTACTCTTTGTTTACTGTATACCTGAAGAGCATCCTCTGGTCCTCATTATCCCTTGTTTACTGTATAGCTGAAGAGCATCCTCTGGTCCTCGTTACCCCGTGTTTACTGTAAACCTGAAGAGCATCCTCTGGTCCTCATTACCCCTTGTTTACTGTATAGCTGAAGGGCATCCTCTGGTCCTCGTTACCCCTTGTTTACTGTATACCTGAAGAGCATCCTCAGGTCCTCATTACCCCTTGTTTACTGTATACCTGAAGAGCATCCTCTGGTCCTCGTTACCCCTTGTTTACTGTAAACCTGAAGAGCATCCTCTGGTCCTCATTACCCCTTGTTTACTGTATACCTGAAGAGCATCCTCAGGTCCTCATTACCCCTTGTTTACTGTAAACCTGAAGAGCATTCTCCGGTCCTCATTACTCTTTGTTTACTGTATACCTGAAGAGCATCCTCAGGTCCTCATTACCCCTTGTTTACTGTAAACCTGAAGAGCATCCTCTGGTCCTCATTACCCCTTGTTTACTGTATACATGCAGAGCATCCTCGGGTCCTCATTACCCTTTGTTTACTGTATACCGAAGAGCATCCTCAGGTTCGCATTACCCCTTGTTTACTGTATACCTGAAGAGCATCCTCAGGTCCTCATTACCCCTTGTTTACTGTATACCTGAAGAGCATCCTCAGGTCCGCATTACCCCTTGTTTACTGTATACCTGAAGAGCATCCTCAGGTCCTCATTACCCCTTGTTTACTGTATACCTGAAGAGCATCCTCAGATCCTCATTACCCCTTGTTTACTGTATACCTGAAGAGCATCCTCAGGTCCTCATTACCCCTTGTTTACTGTTTACCTGAAGAGCATCCTCAGGTCCTCATTACCCATTGTTTACCGTATACCTGAAGAGCATTCTCAGATCCTCATTACCCCTTGTTTACTGTTTACCTGAAGAGCATCCTCAGGTCCTCATTACCCCTTGTTTACTGTTTACCTGAAGAGCATCCTCAGATCCTCATTACCCCTTGTTAACTGTATACCTGAAGAGCATCCTCAGATCCTCATTACTCATTGTTTACTGTATACCTGAAGAGCATCCTCAGGTCCTCATTACCCCTTGTTTACTGTATACCTAAAGAGCATCCTCTGGTCCTCATTACCCCTTGTTTACTGTATACATGAAGGGCATTCTCCGGTCCTCATTACCCCTTATTTACTGTATACCTGAAGAGCATCCTCATATCCTCATTACCCCTTGTTTACTGTATACATGAAGAGCATCCTCAGGTCCTCATTACCCCTTGTTTACTGTATACCTGAAGAGCATCCTCAGGTCCTCATTACCCCTTGTTTACTGTATACCTGAAGAGCATCCTCAGGTCCTCATTACCCCTTATTTACTGTATACCTGAAGAGCATTCTCCAGCCTCATTACTCTTTGTTTACTGTATACATGCAGAGCATTCTCGGGTTCTCATTACCCCTTGTTTACTGTATACCTGAAGAGCATCCTGAGGTCCGCATTACCCCTTATTTACTGTATACCTGAAGAGCATTCTCCGGTCCTCATTATCCCTTATTTACTGTATACCTGAAGAGCATTCTCCAGCCTCATTACTCTTTGTTTACTGTATACATGCAGAGCATTCTCGGTTTCTCATTACCCCTTGTTTACTGTATACCTGAAGAGGATCCTCAGGTCCGCATTACCCCTTATTTACTGTATACATGAAGAGCATTCTCCAGCCTCATTACTCTTTGTTTACTGTATACCTAAAGAGCATCCTCAGGTCCTCATTACCCCTTGTTAACTGTAAACATGCAGAGCATTCTCGGGTCCTCGTTACCCCTTGTTTACTGTATACCTGAAGAGCATCCTCTGGTCCTCATTATCCCTTGTTTACTGTATACATGAAGAGCATCCTCAGGTCCTCATTACCCCTTCTTTACTGTATAGCTGAAGAGCATCCTCAGGTCCTCATTACCCCTTGTTTACTGTATACCTGAAGAGCATCCTCAGGTCTGCATTACCCCTTGTTAACTGTATACATGAAGAGCATCCTCAGGTCCTCATTACCCATTGTTTACTATATACCTGAAGAGCATCCTCAGGTCTGCATTACCCCTTGTTTACTGTATACATGCAGAGCATTCTCCGGTCCTCATTACCCCTTGTTTACTGTATACCTGAAGAGCATCCTCAGATCCTCATTACTCCTTGTTTACTGTATACCTGAAGAGCATCCTCAGGTCCTCATTAACCCTTGTTTACTGTATAGCTGCAGAGCATCCTCAGGTCCTCATTTTCCCTTGTTTACTGTATACCTGAAGAGCATCCTCAGGTCCTCATTATCCCTTGTTTACTGTATACCTGAAGAGCATCCTCAGGTCTGCATTACCCCTTGTATGTATACCTGCAGAGCATCCTCATTAATGAAGATCCTCATTACCCCTTGTTTACTGTATACATGCAGAGCATCCTCGGGTCCTCATTACCCTTTGTTTACTGTATACCTGAAGAACATCTTCAGGACCTCATGGCCCCTTGCTTTTTTACTGTATACATTTAGAGCATACTGATTCCCTCATGACAAATTGTTTACTGTATACCTGAAGAGCATCTTCAGGCCCTCATGGCCCCTTGCTTGTTTTCTGTATACATTTAGTACATCCAGAGTCCCTGATGGGCACTTGTTTACTGTATACCTGAAGAGCATCTTCTGGCCTCGTGGCCCCTTGTTTACTGCATACATGAAAAGCGTCTTCAGGCCCTCATGACCCTCATGACCCCTTGTTTGCAGTATATCTGTAAAGTATATTCAGGCCCTCATCATCCCTTGTTTACTTTATAGCTGTAAAGCACAATCAGTCCCTCATGGCCCCTTGTTTACTGTATACCTGAAGAGCATATTCAGGCCATCATGGCCCTTTGTTTGCAGTATACCTGTAGAGCATATTCAGGCCCTCATCACCCCTTGTTTACTATATACCTGTAAAGCACGATCAGTTGTCCCTAATGGCGTTTTGTGTACTGTATACCTGTAGAGCATATTCAGGCCCTCTTGGCCCCGTGTTTACTGTATACCTGAAGAGCATTTTCTGGCCCTCATGGCCCCTTGTTTGCAGTATACCTGTAAATCAAGATCAGTCCCTCATGGCCCCTTGTTGACTGTTTACCTGTAGAGTATTATCAGGCCTGCTGGCCCTCATGACTCCTTGTTTATTGTATACCTGTAGAGTATTATCAGGCCTGCTGGCCCTCATGACTCCTTGTTCTGTATATCTGTAGAACATTCTCACTCATTCATGGCCCATATATAACTTTCAGCCAGAAAAGGAAGTGAAGGCAGAAGAAATAGTGGAGAGGGTGGTGGAGGATATTGTACAGAATAACGGTGTGTATGATCTCACTGATGCCAACTTCGATGCACATATACAGAAAGGTCACCATTTTGTCAAGTTTTTTGCTCCATGGTGTGGCCATTGTAAGAGACTTGCACCAACATGGGAGGAACTCGGAAAGACAGAAGGGGAGACTGGCAAAGTGAAAATTGCCAAGGTAATAAACATTTTACAGTAATGTGTTTATGGGCCCTGTATGACTTTATATTTATAGAAAAATGCTATATTTTGCTTGGTTAGCTCCTAAGCACATTATCTGATATTTACCAAATTCTGCCGAATTGTTGATGAAAGCCAAGTTCCAAAACCAGCTAGATCAGATTAATAACACCAGAGATATGGCTCTTGATTTGTTATGTCGTACCCCCTCACCATATCAAGACGACATGCAGAGCGCAACTTCCATCTACTTTCTTTGAAGGTCAAGGTCACACTTAGAGGTCGAACGTCATATGTACTATATTTCGTGTCTGGTCCATATCTCTTGAACTATGTTTCGACCATAGCTCTAACAGTTTTCCTTCGTTCTTGCTTATGATATAATTTTCATAAACCTGAAGGTCTGATCCTAAACTGTGCTGTAAATGCCTGATTCAGCAATTATACCATGGTCTAATCAATTTTACGCGCGCGCAGTTGTAATGTTTATGTATAGGATAGAAGAGGCTATGAAGAGAAATCTTCACCATTAAGAAACCGAAAGGGAGGGAGCGTAGCATGACATGATGTTGGTCCTTGTCGAAAATCGTTTTGATTCAACATTAAATATGGCTGCCGGCGACCATCTTTGTTTACATAGAGTTATATAGTAAAAATTGTAGCGACTACTCCTCTGAAACTACAGATTTTCATGAAACTTTACAGGAATGTTGCTCTTGGTTTACCACCACTAATTACATGTAAACCTCCGAGGTGTAGTCGAATGTAGTTCCTATAGTAAAAAGTAATCCCTCCTTTTTTGATGGAAATGGCATTATAAGTAAGGGTAAACTGCCCATTTCTATTCGATTTTGTGGTTATATGTATAAGAAGCGTATTAATAGGTTTTACTGGATCACTGATGAACATTTTCGAACTTTGTGAGCAATGGAAATATTCAATCAATGAAAACAAGTGTACCGTTGACCTGTTTAGTAAACAAACAAGAACTTTCTTACATGTCTTGTGAGCCCACCTTTTCTGGTGGTTTTTCACTTGGTGATTTTTCAAGTGAAAAATTAGTTTTCTATATTAACATTACATTGCTGCGTTATCCATACTTGAGTTGAATTTGCAGCAAATCATTAATATGTGACACTTTAACATTGGTGTCTATGGGGATTATAAATAGTGGTTTCTTAATTTCATGTCGGACGGAAATTCAAGATGGCCACCATGGCTAAAAATAGATTTTTAAAAAACAAGTTTGTAGTGACTTCCTGTTGGTCCTTGTCAAAAATAGTTTTGATTCAACGCTAAACATGGCTGCCAGTGGCCATCTTTATTTACATAGAGTTATATAGTAATAACTTGTAGCGACTATTCCTCTGAAACTACTTGACGGATTTTCATGAAACTTCACAGGAATGTGGCTCTTGATGTCTAACTGAACCAGCGGACATCTTTGTTTACATAGAGTTATATAGTAAAAACTTGTAGCGACTATTTCTCTGAAACGGCTTGAAAGATTTTCATGAAACTTAACAGAAATGTTGCTCTTGATGTCTAGTTGATCCTAGCAAAATTTCAGGTCGTCAGGAAATTCAAGATGGCTGCCATGGCTAAAAATAGATTTGAAAAAATAATAATTCTATAGACTACTTCTTGGAAACTCTGAAGTGATATTGATATTTGACTTTTCTAAAATGATCTGCATGACTTGATGTTGAAAAATATTTTGATTTGACATTAAACATGGTTGCCAGCAGCCATCTTTGTTTGCATAGAGTTATATATAAAAACTTGTAACAACTACTCTTAAACTACTTGACAGATTTTCATGAAACTTCACAGGACTGCTGATCTAGCTATCAAAACCTATCAGTAGAGCTTCAAGGTCATTGACCTCTTGTTTACAAAAGGTCTCCATTTACATGAATTTCATTGAGGTAAAATTGGAATTTAATTGGAAATGCCATCCCAGTCAGTGTCAGATATATTTACATTATTTGTATCCATTTCAGGTTGACTGTACACAGCAATCAGCCACCTGTTCCAAACACGGGATCAGAGGCTACCCAACCCTTGTTTGGTTCACAGACGGACAGAAGGTAAGTTTATAAGGAGTTTATAAAATACTTTCAACATCTTTATAAAATAAATTATTAACTGGTTCACATCCAAATCAATTTGTAGCTTTAATATCCAAAGGCCTGACGAGTTTATGTGTTGGCGCATTTCCTGTCGTTCACTCGTCTGTCTGTCACTCGTCTGTCTGTCCCGTTAGCTCATTATTTTAACAGCTTCAATAAAGGTTATAGAATTTCACCAAATGTAATGTAAAGGATGTTTCAAAGAGATATTGGAGACAAGCTGGACAAAATTGATTGATGGAACTTTGATTATTTGTCCTGTTATTTAACAGATAATGGTTTCATATTTTCTTTTTCTTTTCCTTATGATTTGAAGATACATAATAAAAACCTCATAAAGTTGCACATTATGAATTTTAAGACCTCATAAGGTTACAGCACTAATTTCCACTCCCGTGAAATGCTGAGTGTGTTCTGTATTTGCTTTTCATTTTTGGTATGATGTGAAAATAAATTATGAAACCACATAAGGTTACATTCCACTAGTTATACAGACTTCATAAGGTTACATCACCGATTTTTACATAAGATTCCACCAAGTTTTTAATTATTTGTGCTGTTATTTAATAGATAATGGTTGCATATGTTCTTTTTCTTTTTTTATTATGTGAAAATACATAATGAAAACCTCATAAAGTTACACACTACTAATTTTAAGACCTCGTAAGGTTACACTCCACTAATTTACGTCATGTTGCATCTAGTCTTGCGCGTCTCATTGCATTATTTAACAAATAATGGTTGCATGGTTGCATATTTGCTTTTCCTTTTTGGTATTTTGTGAAAATACATTATGAAACCATATAAGGTTACATTCCACTAATTACACAGACTTCATAAGGTTACACTCCACTAATTTTTAGACATGATTCTACTAAATTTTTAATTACTTGTCCTGTTATTTAACAAACAATGGTTGTATATGTTCTTTTTCTTATTTTATGACTTTTTCTTATTTTATGAAATGAAAATACATAATGAAAACCTCATAAAGTTACACACTATGAATTTTAAGACCTCATAAGGTTGCACTCCACTTATTTACGTCGCGTCCCATCCTGTCGCGTCCCGTAGCATTGTTTAACAGATAATGGTTGCATGGTGGCATATTTGCTTTTCCTTTTTGGTTTGATGTGAAAATACTTAAGGTTACATTCCACTAATTATATAGACTTCAGGGCTTCTAAAATTTTAAAATGCAAATTGGTCCAGGTTTTTTAACTGCCGTAAGAATCGCGCTTATTTTGAAAAAATCAATAAATCGCCTTACCCCACCCACCATGTCAGCTGCATCATGATTTTTTTCCGTTCAGTCATTGATATAGAGAACTATTTAAAATGTATGTTTGTATTATATTTGTATTATTTCTAACTTACTTTATCACAATTTGTACATTTTAATGACTGACATCATGTCTTCGCTTTACTGAATGAATAATTTTCACTCAATATTAAAATTGTTGATCATTTGAGGAATTGAACCGGAAGTGTAATAAACCGGGTAGGTATAAAACGCGGACTAACACGTGCGTATAAGCGTTTATTTATCCTCGCTGTATTGCACTAAGCATTTTAGCGAGCAGACCTCGGTTTTAAAGTCTCATCCGAAGGACTGGTAAGGTAGGAAATACTTTTTGAAATATTTCGATAATTAACCCAAATTCGGTCCTGGCTGGGATTGAACGCGCGATCCCTGGGTTACTAAGCCGCAGTGCTAACCATTACGCAATGGCGCTACCTTACTAACACGCGCGGACTAGCGGATTATATACGATTTTACATAAATTTGAGTAATATCGTTTTTCATCAATTAGCTTAATTAATACCAAATGTTACGACTAACGCAACCAATTTCGGTCCGACTTAAAAAAAAAAACTGTGTCAGGTTTAATCACTTTCCTTAATTTTATACTTAAAGTTATTGTAAAAAAAAAATCAAACAAACAATTAACACATCTCAGTATTTTAATGACGCAAACAAATTTCAGTCCCAGCTTTGGCCACTTAAAAAACAAACCGACACAAGCAAACAGGCTAACACCTTACGACTAACGGTATATCAAAGAAATCACAGACGGTAACACTCGCTTCAGTGAACCGACAGAACGCGTGATATACTTTCACTGATCACACATCAAAGGCGTGCTACATGGCTATAGACTCTTCCGGAAAACTCCCTACTATCGGTAATGGTTTAGTCCAAATTGACCAAATTGACCTACTTTCGCACAGCGAGTGACAAAAAATCGTGTTATGGATCAAAGAATATTGCCGCAAGGCATATTTCAAGGAGTGTATAGGGTAATTGTAGATTTTTTAACGACCGATAGATAAAATATCTGGGACCGATTTTAACAGAGATTTTGAAAAGAAAATCGGTCCGGAGAAACAGAATTCGGTCTGGGGACCGAGAAACCGGCGATTTTAGAAGCCCTGATAGACTTCATAATGTTACAAGTAAAATGTAACAAGAAAGGAAGCAAAACCAGCACACAAGAATATAATTAAAAAAGTTATTTACATAAAATATTCACTTACAGAATACACAAATCCAGTTTTTCATTAATATCCAATTGTGAATTAAGTCCAAATAAAATTATCCAATTTTCCTTTGATTCACATTAGCAAGATTACAGACATTCAATGAAAACAGCTGTACCCATGACTTGTTTAGTAAACAAACAAGAAATTTCTTACATGTCGTGTGACCCCACCTTTTCTGGTGACTTTTAGTCTCTTTAATCCAAAATAGTAAGTGTCTCTTTAATCCAAAACAGCATGTGTCTCTTTAATCCAAAACAGTAAGTGTCTCTTTAAGAATACTGAAATAGAACTCACAGAGTTTGTTTCTATACTGTCACAGACTGTTCCTGAAGGCTTCCCCAGTAAAACCGTCCAATAAGAATAGTCCAAATTTCATCATAAATGAATTTGCATAAAATATTCCAATGAAAACAGTCCACATCATGAATGGGAGTTTAGTGATTTTTTTTAAGAGAGATTCATGCAAAATCTGGGAGTTATTTTCGTGGGCTATTTTTAGCGCACGAGCAGTATTTTTTACCCAAATTCCATAAACAAATACCTAAAAATACACTTTTAAACAAGTTTCTTCATTGATTTCATGGGAGATAACAAGCATGAGTAACAATTTTTAAACAGTATTTTATTTTCATGCTTTTTTTCATTTTCTTTTTTGTTATTAATTTATTACTTATTAATTTTAATAATTATAAAGATTAATAACCAAGGATAAGGATGTAAGATCATCTAACCTATAAATGGTCTTGACTCCCGAGTCTCTCAAATAAGAATCAAGCGTCATCTCTTGAACACAGCCCTATAAACTTTAACACAGTGAACTTTCACTAACTGTCCTGAACTTAGTTGCATACACCCTTACACTTCCTCACAAGTTCATGGCATATGGCTGTATTGTTTATTTTTACACTGAGGAGGCTGTGACCAGAGATTGCAGTGAGGTTGCCACGGTTGTCTGTCTGGATCTTCCTCAGCATGCTGAAGCTTCTCTCTGCATCTGTGTTCGAGGGAACTCCTTTTGAAGTAAAATCTTTATAAAATTCATTAATTAAATCAAACATACTCACCAAATTCACGCCGACAAAGTCTACTTTCGTTTTCGCTATCCGATAATTACTGCGTCACCTTTAACAAACATTCATTTTCCACTTCTAGATAAATGATACCAGCAATTTGTTTCAAGTCATATCGAAACGGTTTACTTACAGACATCATTAAAGACTTCATAAGTGTGCTGCTAATCCAGTGATAAGATCAATTAAGCCAGTAAACTGTTTGCAAATAACACTTTCCCCCAGGCTATCAATCCAGGTCAAATCAAATCCAGGTACACAACGCGTCACATGAACTTCTCGCGAGTCGCGAGACAGTAACATCAAGTTGGCTTTTAGGCAAACATGTACCAAACAAAGAATTTTCGCAAATTTGATTTAGCAATTGTTACGGGAGTTTTTTGCACAATTCCGTGGGGCCGGAAGGAGGGTTAGAATTCCGTGATTTCGTCTCACGCTGTGAGGTATCACATGTATGCATTGTAAACATGCTTATATCTGTACTATTTTTAACTTTCTTCAAGGACAAATCAATAATAAACACGCAACAATGCATGTACTCTCCGAGACACATGCAACAAACATGTTGGTCACAATAAGGTTACACTCCACTAATTTTTACAAAAGATTCCATTAAGTTTTTAATTACTTGTCCTGTTCTTCAACAGACAATGGTTTCATATTTTCTTCCTCTTTTTTTTTATGACGAGAAAATACATAATGAACACCTCATGAAGTTACACACTACGAATTTTAAGACCTCATAAGGTTACACTCCACTAATTTTTGCGTAAGACCACATATTTATACCCCCGCCAAACAAGGTTTTTGGGGGCTATATAATAATCACTTTTGAGTTATTTAACAGATAATGGTTGCATGCTTGCATATTTGCTTTTCCACTTTGGTATGATGTTAACATACTTAATCAAAACCATATACGGTTACACTCCACTAATTATAAGACTTCATAAAGTTACACTCCACTAATTTTTACTCCACATATTTTAATTATTTGTTGCATTATTTAATCAGATAATCGTTGTATATTTTCTTTTCCTTTTTTTTAGATCACCTGAGCCGAAGGCTCAAGGTGAGCTATTGGGATCACTCTGCGTCCGTCGTCCGTCGTCCGTCCGTCCTTAGTCGTCGTCGTTAACTTTTCTTCAAACGACTTCTCCTCAGAAACAGCTTGGCTAATTTTGACTAAACTTCACTTGGATGATCCTTAGATGAATGCTTTTTAGATTTGTTAAAATTAGGTCAGCGCGACATCCAGGATGGCCGCCATTACCATATATGGTCGAAACCTTAAAAAATCTTCTTCTCCAGAACCGCAGGACAGATTTCAACAGTTTTTCTTTTAAAATGATCGCCAACGCCTAGACTATCAAGTTTGTTCAAATGAAGTCCCCGGGGTCAAAAATGGCCGTGCCCCGGGGATCCAAAATTTGTATATTGAGATTTTGCATGTTTTTCATATAGACATATAGGAAAAAAATTTAAAAAGTCTTCTTCTCTGAAACCACAAGGCACAGAGCTCTCATGTATTACATGTAGCATCAGCTTATGGTCCTCTACTAAGTTTGTTCAAATGGTGACCCTGGGGTCAAATTTTTGCCCGCCCCGGTGGTCACAGTTTTACATAGACTTATATAGGGAAAAAAAAAAAAAATCTTCTCAGAAACTACAAGAGCCAGAGGTTTGATATTTTGCATTTACTATAAGCATATGGTCCTTTACCAAGTTTGTTCAAATGGTGACCCAGGGGTCACATTTGGCCCCACCCCGGGGGTCACAGTTTTACATAGGCTTGTATAGGGAAAAACTGAAAAAAATCTTCTTCTCTGAAACTACAAGAGCCTGAGGTTTAATATTTTGCATTTACTATAAGATTATAGTCCTTTACCAGGTTTGTTCAAATGGTGACCCTGGGGTTACATTTGGCCCCGCCCCAGGGTTCACATGTTTTACATAGACTTCTATAGGGAAAAACTTAAAAATCTTCTCTGAAACTACAAGAGCCAGAGGTTTAATATTTTGCAATTACTATAAGATTATGGTCCTTTACCAAGTTTGTTCAAATGGTGACCCTGGGGTCATATTTGGCCCCGCCTCGGCGGTCACAGTTTTACATAGACTTGTATAGGGAAAAATTAAAAAATTCTTCTTCTCTGAAACTGCAAGAGCCAGAGGTTTAATATTTTGCATTTACTATGCGCTTATGGTCCTTTACCAAGTTTATTAAAATTGTGACCCTGGAGTCACATTTGGCTCTGCCCCAGGCGTCACATGTTTTACATAGACTTGTACAGGGAAAAACTTTAAAAATCTTCTTCTCTGAAACCACAAGGCACACAGCTCTCATATAATACATGTAGACCTTGGGTCACATTTGGCCATGCCCCAGAGGTTACACTCTAGCACCTTCATTTTGTCTTTGATCTTTACCAAACTTTGTCAGTGTCTTTATATCAATGTTGGTAAACAACAGAGGCCACATTTCTTGGACAATCTTAACTAAATTTGCACAGATTGTATATGATCATAAGATTTCGAAGAAGTTCGATAATGGACAATTACTCAGGTGATCGATATAGGGCCATCTTGGCCCTCTTGTTATTTAATATATTTTGTCGCCACATATTTTTCTATTATTTGTAATTATTAATTATTTGAAACTAGAGCTGCTCAAATACAGAATCAGTACCTTTTTCGAGGATACACACATATACAAACAGGTCTCCAAGCAGGGGTACACACATAAACAAACAGGTCTCCAAGCGGGGGTACACACATATACAAACAGGTCTCCAAGCGGGGGTATTAATCATCTTTAGTGATAGCTCTAGTTATTATTAATTGAGAACAAACAAAAAAACTGTTCTTGAAATGAACTTGAACAGCTGCAGCTGCTTTCATTTATTTTAACCCTTTACTTCTATAATCAGCATACTTTGGTGGGGGACATAAATTCACAGAATGTCTTGTTCAGTTGTAAATTAAAGTCACAATATAGGCTGATTCCTCTGATTTAACAAGTTAAGATACATTAACATTTGTTTGAGGAAGTAGGATAAAATATTTGCCTGTTTTTTGTGGATTGCCAGAAGGAACCCTTTTCACCGATATTTATATAAATAAATTAACATATTAAAATCTGTGCTGGAGGGCTGAGATAATTGAATGACACATCTTTGTAGCTGATGTATTAGAACACATCTTTGTAGCTGATGTATTAGAACACATCTTTGTAGCTGATGTATTAGAACACATCTTTGTAGCTGATGTATTAGAACACATCTTTGTAGCTGATGTATTAGAACACATCTTTGTAGCTGATGTATTAGAACACATCTTTGTAGCTGATGTATTAGAACACATCTTTGTAGCTGATGTATTAGAACACATCTTTGTAGCTGATGTATTAGAACACATCTTTGTAGCTGATGTATTAGAACACATCTTTGTAGCTGATGTATTAGAACACATCTTTGTAGCTGATGTATTAGAACACATCTTTGTAGCTGATGTATTAGAACACATCTTTGTAACTGATGTATTAGAAGTTCCTCTTAGATTTAAATGTTTGATAACGTTTTGTATTCATAAAACAATTTGTATGAGTGTAAAAGCCAGGTCATGAATGTTCATTCTTGTATGTGTTGTTTATATAAATATCTCTGTAATATCCTCATAAGGAGTCGGGGCTTTTGCCTTATTGATGCATCGTTTGTTGTCCTTCCGTCCGTAAACGTTTTTTATGGCGACTAGTCCTTTGAAAGTACTGGATGAATTTTCATCAAACTTTACAGGAAAAGTGTCCCATTGATCATAGCAAAAACATCTTGATGTGAAATCCAAAAGGGCCACCAAATCTAAAAAAAATAAGTTTTTAGTGACTACTCCTAAACTATAAGTAATGCTGATATGGGACCTTTACTAAAATGATCAGCATGACATAATGTTGGTCCTTGATAAAACTCATTTTGATTCAACATCAAACTTGCCACCACCTTCTCCAAGTTCAAGAAACAGGAGCCAATTCTAGAATTTATCTGAAAGTAGGATCACAGGAACTCCTCACACATTGATAAAAGAAAGAATGATGGATTAAATAATGAATAGAAATATACTTTATGTATCTTTATTTATTCATCTGTACGTCCTTTTTCCTTTCCATCAATGTGTATTTGTAAAGGACAGTTTTTGTAATTCAATTATGTATCATCCAAACTACTATGACACCGCATTTTTACGATGGAAAATTTCAACAATATTAAATCGAAAAACTGTCAATTACGAACATTTTTTCATTTATTAATGTGTTTTGAATGCCAAAAACGTTCTTTCTTATCAAAGAGTAAAGAAAACACAAATCTAATAGCTTGATAAGGTAGTTTTATGTCAATAATTGTCGATCTCAAAGTTGTGACAAACTGCACATGAAGCCAGGCACAAACTTTTGTGTTGTTTCAATGTTTGTATAACTAATTAAAACCCATTATTCATTAATCACCTGAAGTCATTTATCTTCTCAAATGTTTTGAACATTCAATTGGTTATTCATAGGTATCAAACGTTACCTTGTTCGACAGAACTGTCCAATGACAGTACGAATAAGTATAAACTCATGAATATTAGGTACTTCACAGCTGGGGTATCACAACAAACAGCGAACCACTTGCCCAAGGGGATGAAGTAATTAACAGCTGCGACATTTTAATTGCTTTATTGCAGGTGTTTTCACGGTTCACAATACACATGCCCCCATTAATGGGAGTATTTTGTCTTCAGTGAAATTAAATATGGCTTTTATTTTTTTTATTTTTTTCAAGACAGGCCCGACGGGCTATCCTACTTTTCGAGCACTGCAAAACCATAACTCTATCTTAATTCAAAATAGAGTTATTGCCCTTTGTAATTTTATACTTGTAATTCTTGTCCGGAGCATAAGTCAAAAGCTATTTATGAACTGCAAATCGACTACTGCTGGGTGATACAAGGCCACATGATAAGTTGAGGATACATTCGGGGAGCATCCATCGGTTCTATCGCTTGTCTTGTTTTTATTTGAAGTCGAACATGGCCACCAGCAGCCATCTTTGTCGACACAGAGTTATATAGGAAAAACTTGGGGCAACTACTACTCTGAAACTACATGAAGGATTTTCATGAAGCTTAACAGGAATATTACTCATGTTACAAAAAAAAAATTATTTGAGAAATATTGAAAATAAATTGTATTTATTCTGACAACTGTAAGTGCTGCGTTGGACTTCAAACATGCCTTGTATTGTTTAATGATTAACAAACACTATCCCTTCAAATAATGACAAACATATGAAAATTATGGTACTGTTCCAAGATCTAGCTGTTCAGATCTTCAGGAGAGCGTTTCAAGGTCATGGACCTCTTATTACTAAATTTGACACAGCCCCAAGGGTCACATTTTTTATATATAGGGAAAAACTTCCTTGGATCACAGTTTTACATAGTTATATAGGAAAACCTTAAAAATCTTCTGATTTTTCTGATACTTTTGCATGTAGCATAAACATATGGTCTAAAGTCATAGAGCTGTCATATACCACATGGTCCTCTTCTAAGTTTGTCCAAATGGTGACCCCGGGGTCAATATTTATATAGGGAGAAATATTTCTGAACAACCAAGGACAGACAACATTCGGACGAACTATGGCAGAGCGCCTAACTATGATGAGAGACACAGAAATCAAACGTGCATTCACTTCCTATAAAGGATAGCTGAAACACATGCTGATATACTGTATCTCTACATCACAACACACTCGTCTGGAGGCACAATTAACATATACATATGCATACATACATACAATTATAGCTTATATGAGTGGGGTCACATTTAAGGATATTTATATTGGGGAAAACATCTTCTAATCTGAAACCGCAAAGCATAGAGCTCTCGTAAGTTGCATGTAGCATTCACTTATGGTGCACTTAAGTTTGTTACCGTAACCCTAATCTTTTTTCCAAATATAAAAGTAATTTAAGAACTTTTTGCGACAAAGACTATCACAACCTGACTTCTATGGTGACGGGATTTACAAACTTCGTAAGATCCTTGGAAGTGCTCACACTGGCCAATTTCAATTAATAGACACATCATTTTAAACAAAAAAAATAATAGCCAAAGTCAAAGCGGCGTAGGGAGTGGTTTCGTTTTTGTGTTAACTCCGACGATGTCTACATTATATGTGATGTATATTTTTTTAAATGACTATGAAGTATGCTATAGTATACTTGGATGCCGAGATAATATGTGAAATATACTACGCTCAGAGGGCAAATAGAAAGGAAGATACATTTTTTTTTATTTTACTCTTATTCAGTTATAATAATAATACTTAAAGTATGGTACTACACACTTTGGAACCCTTTGTTGTTATGTTTATAAATATATGTGAGTCAACTGACGTACACACTCTGCATGAAAATGTCTGTTATGTGTATGCCAGTTGACACATACAATAATTTCAATCATGTCATTGTTTTTAAAATTTATCAATTTCTAACATGCTATAGCATCTCCTACACATATATTTCTGTTATGTCACTGCTGGCTGATGTAACTGTAATGAGCTGTCAGCGCACATTATCGTCATCATTCTCCTTTTCTTTACACTGACCTATTTCTGAAAAGCTCTAGCATAGTCAAACTTCATGCCTGGCTTCTCTAGAGATATTCTCATCAGATTCTCAACAGTACCTGTATATATTCAAACTGTATCTTGTTTTAGTTTTGATCAGATTATGTCGACTGAACCCTCTTTCACATTCCACAGAAGATACAGCTTTAATACAAATCTTGCAAAACATTAATTGCTTTGATGTGTCAAACACTAGCCATTGCCTAGTAAGTTGCCATTCAGGTCTAAAATTATTTCTTTTTACAACAGCTTTCGGTCTGTTTTGGTTTGTTCAGAATCTTTTTGATTATTTACTAATTCAGACTGATTATGATTATCCGTTTCATCGCAGTGATCACTTTGCCTATAACACCAAAGCCAAAAGCACTCAATTTTTCGGACTTTATTATCCGACTTTAACGGAGACAATTTGCGTTTTGGACGCCCTATATTAACCAAGAATGGAAATATTAAAGTTGTCATATTTATTCTTTTATATATATATCATACCATATCTTACAATTTCTGCTCAAATTTTGAGCTATGTAAACATAGAAATTATAGTCGGTGCATCTCATCCCCTTGTTCCATTCGTCATGGAATTTAATTTAACAATTCAATTACGGATCCGCAGTTTGCTACATATCGGGATCATGATGAAATAACTATTACAGCAGGTGAAAGTAGTGCCTATATTCATAATAGTGTGTGCAATTAGCCACCTTTGTCGGCTAACACAAATTATTTTCATCTCTTAGTATTTTGTGTACAGAAAAACAAACAGGAAGCTGTACTGATAGACTGCTACACAGCGTTTAAATATAAACGACTGTAGAAGTCTGCCATTATCTTCACCTGTTTGTTTTATAGGCGTAGCCAATTTAACAGTTTATAAATATCCCGCCACCTTAAATCCTTTATGTAAGTGACGCGTCTGCATTATGTAAACAATATTGAGTGAAATCGCAATACATGTATATGTTTTTAAAGAACGTCGATCAGACGCTTGGCCACGATCATGGTTGGAATGCGCTTTATTTAGCCGTAATTTACGGCAAAAAATCAGTCTTTGACTGTCGCTTGTTCGAGTGAAACGGTACATGCGCAGTGAAGCAGTCTAGCTGTACCGACTGTTGGATGCGCAACGGATTGTCTGATTGGTCAATTGCCCAAAAGATAACAAATAACGGCATATCTGATTGGCTATTCGGTCCATTAATCACATGATGGTTGCGTGTATCAACAATGCCGATTATCCGACAACGAAGTGCCCAAACTCCCCGCAGTGGTTACTTCCCCTTTCTATTACAGTAATTAGTGGCTACAATATCCCTGTGCGGAGGTTGCGAAGTGCCATTTATAACAACTATTACAAGCTATAATTGATAAGCACGTGGCGCATCACGGGGGGCGTGAACGGATTATATAATGTTTATTGCGGTCATTTATTACTTGTGATGTCAAACAGACAATTATACGAAAAATTAAAAAAAATAATAAAAAAAATCGCTATTTCAGGTCGACATTTCTTTAAAATAATCGACAGTATTATAAAATAATCGCAAATGTCGACCGTGGCATATGGTAGCGTGAGGACTGCTTGGTCATGATCACTTTCATACTATCTTTGCTAAACTTATTAAAAGGTTTATCAAAAGAGGTTATGACCCTATCATTTTGCAATGCACTGCATGCTTGGTGGTGGACCCATTTACAGTTCGCCATTATGCTTTCCTCTTTAATTGTGCGATGACCGGACAGGCTGTGGACCCTATGATGACATCTGCCTAAAACCCAAAAGGACGGTGATGTTTGATGTTTGTCTGCATTCTTGTCTTGTCGTGCCCTCAATGATTTATTCTGTTGTTGCTATGGCTTCTGCCAAGTCATTGAGTACCTTCTTTGTGGCTTTCTAGACTATTGTTTTTTGTATTTATATATACACGAGCATCTTTGTGTTTTACTTATATTGTCTATTAATGCTGCCTTGTTGGTTAGAGAATAGTTCATGGTGGGGATTTCTTTATTTACACTATCCCATTTTATTGAGATAACAGTAGGGTAAGTGTGAGGTTTGGTGCACCCTAGAACCTGGTTTAAAGGTGGTAGCCCTATTGTCAACCCTTTTTGTGTTTGTGACATAATATGCCTTTATTCCTTATTAACATTGCCATTCATTGCCATTCATGTTTGTAGTTTTGCATGTTTTTGGGTTTCCTGTGTTCTGTGAAAGCTGCATTTCCTGTTCGAGTTTTATACCTATTTTTGTTCAAATGTTGATCTATGGGTCAAATCTGGACCCCCTCACAGGGTCACAGTTTTACATAGAGAAACTCTTTAAAAAATCTTTAAAACTACAAGAGCTAGAGGTCTCATGTTTTGAATATAGCATCAGCTTATGTCCTCTACCAAATTAAGAACCTGGAGTCAAATGTGCCTCCACCCTCGTGGTGAAATTACCAGATCTCCTTTGTCTGATCCACTTTTGTTGCAAGTGACTACAATGGACAGGTCATCAAGTGAGCAGTTCATGGTCCTCTTGTTTTATTGAAATTTTTCTTGAAAAAGGCTTGTGTGTCTAACTCCTTCGACAGTTTTCGATCGATTGTTATGAAATGTTACATGATGCCAAGATGTGCATATCGAATAAATTCAAAATAACATACAAAGTGGCCATTTCAGCTCTGGAATTTTACAGGATGGTTCACCATGATGCCAAGATGTACTTATGAGAGCTGACTTTTATATAAATCACTGCATTGCATTACCATGGCAATATTTCTTATTTATACTAAAACACATTTTTGGCAATTTCGTCTGCTAGGTCATCTAGCATATATCATGAAAGTATATCCTAATTTTCTCCAGAATGAAGACTACAGGTCAGGCAGATCTATTGAGGATTTGAAGGCTTTCATAGTCAAGATGACAAGTGTAGAATCAGAAGAGGCAAAGAAGTCAGTGGATGGTAAGATTCCAGATGATGTCAAGGAAGATCAAGAAGACAAGGTGGAGGAAAAGGTTAGTGAGAAGGAAATCGTGAAAGAGTTAAGACCTTCAGTTTTCTATGCTTAGACTACCAGTTTAATTTGTATACTGTGTTCCTCATATCCATCGTTCACTGTGACTACTTAAGTTTAATTTGTATACTATGTATACTATGTTTCTCATATCCACAGTTCACTGTGACTACCAGTCTAGTTTGTATACTATGTTCCTCATATCCGTATAATATGTTCCTCATATCCACCATTCACTGTGACTACCAGTCTAGTTTGTATACTATGTTCCTCATATCCACCATTCACTGTGACTACCAGTCTAGTTTGTATACTATGTTCCTCATATCCACCATTCACTGTGACTACCAGTCTAGTTTGTATGCTGTGTTCCTCATATCCACTGTTCACTGTGACTGCCAGTCTAGTTAGCTCAACTGATCAGAGATCAGCGGAGCTTATGCCGTGGTGCGGCGTCCGTCTGTCCGTCTGTCCGTCTGTCTGTCTGTCCGTAAACTTTTATTTGTAGCGACTTCACAGCTGAAACTACTGGATGGATATTCATGAAACTTTACAGAAATGTTGCCCATAAAGTCTAGTTGATCCTAGCAAAAATTCATGTTGATGTGAAATCCAAGATGGCCGCCAAAGCTAAAAATAGAGTTTTATAATACAAGTTTGTAGCGACTTCTTCTTGAAAACTATAAGTGATATTGATATGGGACTTTTTCTAAAATGATCAGCATGACATGATGTTGATCCTAGTCAAAAATCATTTTGATTCAACGTTAAACATGGCTGCCAGCGGCCATCTTTGTTTACATAGAGTTATAAAGTAAAAACTTGTAGCGACTTCTTCTCCGAAACTACTTGGCGGATTGTCATGAAACTTTACAGGAATGTTGCTCTTGATGTCTAATTGATCCTAGAAAAATTTCAGGTCGGCCGGAAATTCAAGATGGCCGTCACAGCTAAAAATAGATTTTTAAAAAATAAGTTTGTAGCGACTACTTCTTGAAAACTATAAGTGATATTGATATGGGACTTTTTCTAAAATGATCAGCATTACATGATGTTGATCCTAGTCAAAAATCGTTTTGATTCAACATTAAACATGGCTGCCAGCGGCCATCTTTGTTTACATAGAGTTATATAGTAAAAACTTGTAGCGACTACTCCTCTGAAACTACTTGGCGGATTGTCATAAAACTTTACAGGAATGTTGCTCTTGATGTCTAATTGATCCTATCAAAATTTCAAGTCGGCCGGAAATTCAAGATGGCCGTCACAGCTAAAAATAGATTTTTAAAAAATAAGTTTGTAGCGACTACTTCTTGAAAACTATAAGTGATATTGATATGGGACTTTTTCTAAAATGATCAGCATGACATGATGTAGATCCTTGTGGAAAAATATTTTGATTCGACGTTAAACATGGCTGCCAGTGGCCATCTTTGGTTACATAGAGTTATATAGTAAAAACTTGTAGCGACTACTCCTCTGAAACTACTTGACGGATGTTCATGAAACTTCACAGGAATGTTGCTCTTGATGTCTAGTTGATCCTAGAAAAATTTCAGGTCGGCCGGAAATTCAAGATGGCCGCCACAGCTAAAAATAGATTTAAAATAAATAAGTTTGTAGCGACTACTTCTTCAAAACAATAAGAGATATTGATATGGGACTTTTTCTAAAATGATCAGTATGACATGATGTTGGTCCTTGTCTAAAATCGTTTTGATTTGACCTTAAACATGGCTGCTTTGTTTACATAGAGTTATATAATGAAAACTTGTAGCGACTACTCCTTTGAAACTACTTGACGGATTTTCATGAAACTTCACAGGAATGTTGCTCTTAATGTCTTATTGATCTTAGCAAAATTTCAGGTCGGCCGGAAATTCAAGATGGCCGCCACGGTTAAAAATAGATTTTCAAAAAACAAGTCTGTAGCGACTACTTCCTGAAATCAAAATCAATCAGTAGAGCTTCAAGGTCATTGACCTCTTGTTTTATACTGTGTTCCTCATATCCACCATTCACTGTGACTACCAGTCTAGTTTGTATACTATGTTCCTCATATCCACCATTCACTGTGACTACCAGTCTAGTTTGTATACTATGTTCCTCATATCCACCATTCACTCTGACTACCAGTCTAGTTTGTATACTATGTTCCTCATATCCACCGTTCACTGTGACTACCAGTCTAGTTTGTATACTATGTTCCTCATATGACTACCAATCTGTATACTGTGTTTTCCCTAATAACCACCAACCACTGTGACTACCAGTCTGTATACTGTGTTTTTCCTCATAATCACCAACCACTGTGACTACCAATGTGTACTAAAAATGTGTATAATGTGTTTTTCCTCATAACCACCAACCACTGTGAATACCAGTCTGTATACTGTGTTTTCCCTCATAACCACCAACCACTGTGACTACCAATCTGTATAATGTGTTTTTCCTCATAACCACCAACCACTGTGACTACCAGTCTGTGTACTGTGTTTTTCCTCATAACCACCAACCACTGTGACTACCAGTCTGTGTACTGTGTTTTTCCTCATAACCACCAACCACTGTGACTACCAATCTGTATACTGTGTTTTCCCTCATAACCACCAACCACTGTGACTACCAGTCTGTGTACTGTGTTTTTCCTCATAACCACCAACCACTGTGACTACCAGTCTGTGTACTGTGTTTTTCCTCATAACCACCAACCACTGTGACTACCAATCTGTATACTGTGTTTTCCCTCATAACCACCAACCACTGTGACTACCAATCTGTATATACTGTGTTTTTCCTCATAACCACCAACCACTGTGACTACCAATCTGTATACTGTGTTTTTCCTCATAACCACCAACCACTGTGACTACCAATCTGTATACTGTGTTTTTCCTCATATGATAACCACCAATCACTTTGCCTACCAATCTGTATACTGTGTTTTTCCTCATATGATAACCACCAATCACTTTGCCTACCCGTCTAGTTTGTATTCATATTTATAACTTCCAGCTTGAAAAGGAAGTGAAGGCAGAAGAAATAGTGGAGAGGGTGGTGGAGGATATTGTACAGAATAACGGTGTGTATGATCTCACTGATGCCAACTTCGATGCACATATACAGAAAGGTCACCATTTTGTCAAGTTTTTTGCTCCATGGTGTGGCCATTGTAAGAGTCTTGCACCAACATGGGAGGAACTTGGAAAGTCCCAACAGGAAACTGGAAAAGTGAAAATTGCCAAGGTAATAAGAATGTTGCAATGTTTGTTTCTGGGTACATGCATTATAATTATAGAAAGTTGACATACTGTCTTTTTTTGTGTATAGTGCAAACTTATAATATTATCACCACATTACATTTGTGAAGTGGGCTATAGGGATCACATTGTCTGTAAAATCCATCACGTAACACATTTTCACATCATGTCATGTCCCTTCACTTAACACATTTTCATTACTAACATTTCTCGAACAGTTTCCAAAGAATTATTCCCAAACTGCATCTACACATAACACTTATGACCTTAATGTCCCTCTACATCACATATTGTTGATTGCCTAATTTATGGCTCTTTGTTGTGTCGCCTATGTAACATGGCAGACACTTAGGGATCACTTTGTCCATCGTCAGTCCTCCGTCGTTTGTTGTCGTCCATTGTCATCCGTCCATCACACTTTAACCTGCAACCTAACCTTGGACATAACTTGAAAAGTCTATGACCCACTCTAAACGATGTGTGAATATGTAACCTGTATTTAATATAACTAGACACAGTATCTGTCTAATTAATTTCGCATGTTGGTTGTTAGTTTTATACAGTAATACAGTATATGACAATAAGCCCTGTAAAGGTTGTGTTCCTGCACGATAAACCGGTTCTTCTATTTACATAAACACGCCCAATGTATTTAAGCAGGATACATTGACGCTGTATGCACTTTTTAAATATATTTTCTATGTTTTAAATGTTGTAAATGTAGCTTATGATGTATCTCTTTCTTTAATTTCACTATATTGTCTCTGAGTCGTGTCTTTAGGATGTTATAGAGTAAATTATAATTATGAAATGTTAGCGTTTGTTCATGCATTATTTTACTGATGCAAACGTTTTTTTGTGTAAACGCGAAAGTTTCAACGTATATTAAGTCAGTGTTGTATGTTGCTACATCACCAACTGAAGACACACACCAGACTCCTATAAGCAATGTAACAAAGATATGACGTTATCTATATAATATGTGCTTGTTATTGTTATGTTGTATAAACAAAACTGGAATTATTCAGGGGTTATGGGTTCACAAATACATCTAAATTATGTACGACATGAAATGTGTATTGAATGGTATACGTGTTTAGATCGAAGTTTATACATATTAATCTCTTGAAAACGTTGTTCAAGAATGCTTCTGTTCGAAACCATAAAACCCACACTCATGCAATTTCATAGGTACATTGTCCTAGTTGAGAGGAACCCTATTGTTTTGGGGTTAATGGATCAAAGGTCAAGGTCGCAATGACCTTACATAGAAATACAAATTCCGCTAAATAACTTTGAAACCATAACACTTCCACTCATGAAACTTCATAGGTACATCTCCCTTGGGGAAAGGATGAACTTTATTGTTTTTGGAGTCGGAAGGTCCAAGCCCATATATAGAAATATGGATTCCGAGCGATAACATTGAAAGCATAGCATGCACACCAATGACAGTTTCTAGGTATATAGAAGAGGTGTTCAACTTGTAACGTAACACATTACACGTCTTTTGTTTAAGATGTTATTTTAAGCGAAAGGGATAATCTTAAAAAATGCATGATTTAGTTTTTTGAAACTGTCATTTAGAACGTATAATAATCTCCCAATTTCTCGCGATTTGCTTTAAATTACATTTTGAATTAGATGCATACTGTTTTTCAGTTTTAAACCTGTATGTATCTATTGCCGTAGAGTTTTACCTTACCAAATAATTCCACTAAATGCATATCCATTAAACATGTCATAATTGTTTAAAGGCAGAATATGCTTATTAAAACTGAAACAGTTGACGAAGCACTCGGAAGTGTTACAACATGGGGGATTTGTTAAATCAACTGAATAAAATTAAACTATACACACTATGCCGAATAAATTTGTGTATACAGTCGATTTTGGTTATTAGCATAGCCAATTTGTCAAGAAAATATATGCGATTAACCGGAGTATTCGAATAACCGAAACTAAACATTTTGTACATGTAGCGGTGCACGTTTCTACTTTCGTTTTACTGTTCTGTTAATACTTACATAGAAACTCCATAAAAGCGAGTTAATTCTATGTAAGATGTTTGATAGGATTATTATTGTGCATATCCATTTTGTATTTACCGTTATTTGATAGATTTTATGCAATATTTATGCGTATTTGTTTTCTTTCAACTTGCGTTGCTTTGCTATTGTTTGTAGTGTGAATTACACAGCCATGATAATAACACAAAAGTTTATTTTATTTTTCATTTATTAAGTAACCTCTATGAGCTACTCAATGTCATATGCATCTCTACCGACACTAGCAAACTGAGAGCAGTAAATAATTAAATTATTAACAACACCATGCTTTACATTGCGTACAAACTTATTATTAAATCGTGTAAGCTTATTGGTGAGCGATCGGATTTAAACGAAACTTTTTATGGATGATCAGTTCCAGGTCTAGTTGTGCAAATCTTTGCCGTGTTTCGGTTGAATGCTTTTTGGCAGAGTTATAGTCCTTTAAAGGTTTTAATACACAAACTTTGTCTGGACTATTCTCCTGAACATCTCCCCACATTTCAACGAAACTTTACAGGGATGAACAGCACCAAGCTTAGTTGTGCATATCATCGTCGCATTCCGGTTAACAGATTTTTTGTGGAGTTATGGCCCTTTAAAGGTTTTTGATACACAAACATTTTCCGGGCTAGTTCTCCTGAACCCCTGGCTGGATTTTAACGAAACTTCACAAGGATGATCAGTATCAAGCCTAGTTGTGCATATCATCGCCATATTCGGGTTGAATGATTTTTGGCAGAGTTATGACCCCTTAAAGGTTTTAATACACTAACTTTTTACAGACTAGTTCTCCTGAACCTCTGGCTGGATTTCAACGAAACTTGTCAGGGACAATCAGTACCAAGCCTAGTTGCGTATTTCATCACCATGTTCTGGTTGAACGATATTTGAAAGAGTTATGGCCCCTTGTGCATAAACTTTATCTTTAGCCAGTAGAGCGTCCACAGGCCCTCTTGTATTGCAGTTGTTTTTAGCTCTACTGATCAGAGATCAGCAGAGCTTATGCCGTGGTGCGGCGTCCGTCGTCCGTCTGTCTGTCCGTCCGTCCGTCCGTCTGTCTGTCCGTAAACTTTTTTTTGTAGCGACTACTCCTCTGAAACTAATGATTGGATTTTCATGAAACTTTACAGAAATGTTGCCCATGAAGTCTAGTTGATCCTAGCAAAAATTCATGTTGATGTGAAATCCAAGATGGCCGCCAGATCTAAAAATTGGTTTTTAAAAAACAAGTTTGTAGCGACTTCTTCATGAAAACTATAAGTGATATTGATATGGGACTTTTTCTAAAATGATCAGCATGACATGATGTTAGTCCTTGTCGAAAATTGTTTTGATTCGATGTTAAACATGGCTGCCAGTGGCCATCTTTGTTTACATAGAGTTATATAATGAAAACTTGTAGCGTCTACTCCTCTGAAACTACTTGACGGATTTTCATGAAACTACACAGGAATGTTGCTCTTGATGTCTAATTGATCCTAGCAAAATTTCAGGTCGGCCGAAAATTCAAGATGGTCGCCACGGCTAAAAATAAATTTTCAAAATACAAGTTTGTAGCAACTACTTCTTGAAAACTATAAGTGATATTGATATGGGACTTTTTCTAAAATGATACGCATGACATGATGTTGGTCCTTGTCAAAAATCGTTTTGATTCAACGTTAAACATGGCTGCCAGCGGCCATCTTTGTTTACATACAGTTATATAATAAAAACTTGTAGCGACTACTCCTCTGAAACTACTTGACAGATTTTCATGAAACTTCACAGGAATGTTGCTCTTGATGTCTAATTGATCCTAGCAAAATTTCAGGTCGCCCAGAAATTCAAGATGGCTGCCATGGCTAACAATAGATTTTCAAAATACAAGTTTGTAGCACATTATTGCAGTTTTTCTTGTATTTTCAGCGTAACAATTACATTTTATATATCCGTTATGAGGTTTAAACAAACGTGCATGAACATAAAAAACATACCGTGAACGATACATCATGTACACAAGTAACACTATTTTGGGCGGTACACAAATTCGGATAGATTTTTGGTTTTTATCGTTCCCTCGATGCCTCGAAGCCACCGATAGCTGGAACATATCCCTATGGTCCCGCATACTTTGAGCTATCGAGGTTCGACTGTAGTTAGATTGTACTTGCTGAAATAAGAACACGGCAGGTGACACAAGTGTTCCATGGAACACCCTTCCTGTTTGACTTAGAATTTTCCACTCTTTTCTTGTATAATGTCCCATAGCACATTTTTCTCACACAGTTTCAAATGGATTGTTCCCAAACTACTTACACACATCAGTGTATTAGGACACATCAGTGTATTAGGCAGAAATACAAGACTTAGGTGTGCAAATATGCGAACAAGGTGTGCAAAATTATTTGCTAACACGCGCCTAGAGCCAATTCGCATCAAGTGGTTGTCTCTGGTGCAATTTTAGTCAGATAAACATTTTAGACATCAAATATTGATTGGGATTTTTCAAAACTACCATGCAATGACAGCTTCATGGTTGGCTGGCTAATATGCTGATACGCATAACAACTGATGACCTTATGTCCCTCTACATCACCGCCAAATTTATTACAGAATTATGTCTCTTTAATTATAAATTCCATCCCTGTCAGTGTCAGACTTTATAACAATGATATGTTTACACGCTTTGTGTCCGTTTCAGGTTGACTGTACACAGCAATCAGCCACCTGTTCCAAACACGGGATCAGAGGCTACCCTACCCTTGTTTGGTTCACAGATGGACAGAAGGTGAGCTTATCATGAGTTTATTAAATACGGAGATGTTTTTTTCCCTTTTCCATAAGGACATGGTAGACTAAATTTTATCAACAGTTGTCCTTGATTATTTTCATTCCACTGTCCTGGTCACCAGATGGAAACCAGGACCAGTCTGACCCATGTACTTGTGACCTTGTTGCCCAGCCACCAGATGGAAACCAGGACCAGTCTGACCCATGTACTTGTGACCTTGCTGCCCAGCCACCAGGTGGAAACCTGGACCAGCCTGTATCATGTACCTGTGACCTTGATGCACCAGTCATGAGATGGAAGCATGGACCAGTCTGACCCATGTACCTGTGACCTCGCTGCCCCAGCCATAAGATGGAAAACTGGATCAGATTGTATCATGTACCAGTGACCTTGCTGTCCCAGCCACGAGATGGAAACCTGGACCAGCCTGTATCATGTACCTGTGACCTTGATGCCCTAGCCACGAAATGGTTTTTAGCTCTACTGATCAGAGATCAGCAGAGCTTATGCCGTGGTGCGGCGTCCGTCGTCCGTCCGTCCGTCTGTCCGTCTGTCCGTAAACTTTTATTTGTAGCGACTTCACAGCTGAAACTACTGGATGGATATTCATGAAACTTTACAGAAATGTTGCCCATAAAGTCTAGTTGATCCTAGCAAAAATTCATGTTGATGTGAAATCCAAGATGGCCGCCAAAGCTAAAAATAGAGTTTTAAAATACAAGTTTGTAGCGACTTCTTCTTGAAAACTATAAGTGATATTGATATGGGACTTTTTCTAAAATGATCAGCATGACATGATGTTGATCCTAGTCAAAAAGCGTTTTGATTCAACGTTAAACATGGCTGCCAGCGGCCATCTTTGTTTACATAGAGTTATATAGTAAAAACTTGTAGCGACTACTTCTCTGAAACTACTTGGCGGATTGTCATGAAACTTTACAGGAAGGTTGCTCTTGATGTCTAATTGATCCTAGAAAAATTTCAGGTCGGCCGGAAATTCAAGATGGCCGTCACAGCTAAAAATAGATTTTTAAAAAATAAGTTTGTAGCGACTACTTCTTGAAAACTATAAGTGATATTGATATGGGACTTTTTCTAAAATGATCAGCATTACATGATGTTGATCCTAGTCAAAAATCGTTTTGATTCAACGTTAAACATGGCTGCCAGCGGCCATCTTTGTTTACATAGAGTTATATAGTAAAAACTTGTAGCGACTACTCCTCTGAAACTACTTGGCGGATTGTCATGAAACTTTACAGGAATGTTGCTCTTGATGTCTTATTGATCCTGTCAAAATTTCAGGTCGGCCGGAAATTCAAGATGGCCGTCATAGCTAAAAATAGATTTTTAACAAATAAGTTTGTAGCGACTACTTCTTGAAAACTATAAGTGATATTGATATGGGACTTTTTCTAAAATGATCAGCATGACATGATGTAGATCCTTGTGGAAAATTATTTTGATTCGACGTTAAACATGGCTGCCAGTGGCCATCTTTGGTTACATAGAGTTATATAATGAAAACTTGTAGCGACTACTTCTTTGAAACTACCTGACGGATTTTCATGAAACTTCACAGGAATGTTGCTCTTAATGTCTTATAGATCTTAGCAAAATTTCAGGTCGGCCGGAAATTCAAGATGGCCGCCACGGTTAAAAATAGATTTTCAAAGCACAAGTCTGTAGCGACTACTTCCTGAAATCAAAATCAATCAGTAGAGCTTCAAGGTCATTGACCTCTTGTTTGTAAAGGCTATACGAGAAACAATGTAGTTATGGCCCTTGATTTATTGTGTAAATGCTATAGTTAGCATTATAGTTAGCATTCCGAACTCTTTAGTGCCTTCATCCAATCTGGTCAAGTTGTTTATCATAATAAAAGCTTGGACATCATAATAAAAGCTTGGAGTAACTCGCAGGCGCTACTTGCTGGCTGATCAGGGTTTACAATGTCTGGCTGCTGATCAGTCATTTCCCCCAAAAACACCCCTTTGTCACATAAATGGAATGGTCTTAATTCAAAGAAAGAACAGTCCATTTTATATATGTGCAGGTTAATGGTTAGAATCAACAGAGTTTTGAGCTTTTGAGCCATATTCTGGCTTGTGATCAATCTAGCACCTTTCATTCTTTACCAGACTTGACCAGATTGTCAATATTAAGGGGGCACTCCACAGTTTCATGTACATTTCTCAATAATCAAACCCATGACAAGCCCTTAGCCTGAACCCTTGAGCAAAAATAAATCACACCATCATTGTGTCATACATTTCTTAGAAGACAATAAAATTACCCATGTTTCCATACCAAATACAAGTATCAAAAAGTATTTTCTGTACAACTTTAGTCCCATTTCTTTAAGATTACTCCACCCTTCAAAACATGATAAAAATGCAATTTTAGCAATATCTCAAATGCCAATAAGCATATCATGGTCATTTCTGCACTTATCATGCTCTTGCATATCAGGAAATGCTAAATTGTACATACCGAGTCCGGCATTTTAAAAAGTTATTCCATGCTGATCATCATGCGTGTGAAAATCGGCCATTTTACCTACTTTATAGAAGTTTTTGATAGTTTCGTATTCTATTTATAGCCTCCATAAAACCCAAACAAGGCAGCTTTGACAGATATCAAAATCAAGCCATAAGTACGAATAACTGAAAAAACAAACAAACATGCACTTTATAACCATTATTAATACCATTCATGGACCTAAAAGATGCTTAGTAGATTTCTTTCACATTTACACCATGGACATTAATGCGAAACTGTGGACTGCCCCCTTAATGAAAGCTTGAACAAGTTTAAAACCAGCTAGCTCGAACAAGTTTTAAAACTCGGTAACACTAGAGTTATGGCCCCTTTATAGAAAAATGTCATATTCTGCCTTGTGAACACTCTAGCACCTTTATTTTGTGTTTGATCTTTACCAAACTTGGCCAGATTGTTGGTATTAATAAAAACTTGGACAAGTTCAAAAACTGGCTATATCAGATAAGTCAAATTAGAGTTATGGCCCTTGATTTATTAAAAAATGTCATATTCTGCTTTTTGAACACTAGCAAATTCATTCAAGTCGTATTTGATCATTACCAAACTTAGCCAGATTATTGATATCCATGAAAGTTGGAACAAGTTTGAAAAACAGTTATAGCTGATTGGTTACACCAGAGTTATAGCCCTTGATTTATTGACAAATGCCATATTGGGCCTTGTGAGCACCTTCATTTTTGCACCTGAAAAATATGAACAAAGCCTGCCCATGCAAAAAGAAGATAAAGCTGGAAACGAAACGCGATAGACCAACATACAAATTAAGACCAATTTGTATCAGTCCATTGACAGTGTATCTATAAAAAACAATTGCAGTGGAGTATGTAAATATTTGCATATTCCATGGAGGTTAGCGCAGGAGTACACACATTTAAGACGAATGAGTGTACTCCATGAAATGTGCTTGCTTGTGTGTACTCCATGAAAAGTGCTTGCTTGTGTGTACTACATGAAATGTGCTTGCTTGTGTGTACTCCATGAAATGTGCTTGCTTGTGTGTACTCCATCTCCATGAAATGTGCTAGCTTGTGTGTACTCCATGAAATGTGCTTGCTTGTGTGTACTCCATGAAATGTCCTTGCTTGTGTGTACTCCATGAAATGTGCTTTCTTGTGTGTACTTCATGAAATCTGCTTGCTTGTGTGTACTCCATGAAATGTGCTTTCTTGTGTGTACTTTATGAAATCTGCTTGCTTGTGTGTACTCCTTGAAATGTGCTTTCTTGTGTGTAATTCATGAAATCAGCTTGCTTGTGTGTACTCCATGAAATGTGCTTTCTTGTGTGTACTTCATGAAATGTGCTTGCTTGTGTGTACTCCGTGAAATGTGCTTGCTTGTGTGTACTCCATGAAATGTGCTTGCTTGTGTGTACTCCGTGAAATGTGCTTGCTTGTGTGTACTCCATGAAATGTGCTTGCTTGTGTGTACTCCATGAAATGTGCTTTCTTGAGTGTACTCCATGATATGTGCTTGCTTGTGTGTTCTCCATGAAATGTGCTTTCTTGTGTGTACTCCATGAAATATGCTTGCTTGTGTGTACTCCATGAAATATGCTTGCTTGTGTGTACTCCATGAAATGTGCTTGCTTGTGTGTACTCCATGGATTGTGCTTGCTTGTGTGTACTCCATGGAATAGGCTTGCTTGTGTGTACTCCATGCAATGTGCTTGCTTGTGTGTACTCCATGGAATATGCTTGCTTGTGTGTACTCCATGAAATGTGCTTGCTTGTGTGCAACACTGCTTTACATATGCTACTTGTTTACTGTGGATCAGATTGACAGAATACATATCTAACGATAGACAGAATACATATCTAACGATATACAGAATACATATTTAATGCTAACGATAGACAGATTACATATCTAACGATAGACAGAATACATATCTAACACTAACGTTAGACAAAATACATATCAGAATACATATCTAATGATTGACAGAATACATATCTAACACTATTGATAGACAGAATACATATCTAACGATTGACAGAATACATCTAATGATAGACGGAAAACGTATCTAACGCTAACGTTAGACAGAATTCATATCTAATGCTAACGATAGACAGAATACATATCTAACACTAACGTTAGATTAATTACATATCTAACAATTGACAGAATACATATCTAATGATAGACGGAAAACATATCTAATGCTAACGATAGACAGAATACATATCTAATGCTAAGGATAGACAGAATACATATCTGAAGATTGACAGAATACATATCTAATGATAGACAGAATACATATCTAAAGATTGACAGAATACAATCTAACGATAGACAGAATACATATCTAACGATAGACAGAATACATATCTTACAATTGACAGAATGCATATCTAACGATAGACAGAATACATATCTAACAATTGACAGAATGCATATCTAACGATAGACAGAATGCATATCTAACGATTGGCAGAATACATATCTAACGATAGACAGAATACATATCTTACGATTGACAGAATACATATCTAACGATAGACAGAATACAATCATATCTAACGATTGACAGAATGCATATCTAACGACATATCTAACGATAGACAGAATGCATATCTAACGATATACAGAATACATATCTAACAATTGGCAGAATACATATCTAACGATAGACAGAATGCATATCTAACGTTAGACAAAATACATATCCAACGATAGACGGAATACATATCTAACGATAGACGGAATGCATATCTATCGATAGACAGAATACATATCTAACGATTGGCAGAATACATATCTAACGATTGACAGAATGCATAGCTAATGCTAACGATAGACAGAAGACATATCTAACACTAACGTTAGACAAAATACATATCAGAATACATATCTAATGATTGACAGAATACATATCTAACACTAACGATAGACAGAATACATATCTAACGATTGACAGAATACATATCTAACGATTGGCAGAATACATATCTAACGATATAATGCATATCTAACAATAGACAGAATACATATCTAACAATAGACAGAATACATATCTAACATTTGGCAGAATACATATCTAACGATAGACAGAATGCATATCTAACGATAGACAGAAAGCATATCTAATGATAGACAGAATACGTATCTAACGATAGACAGAATACATATCTAACGATTGGCAGAATACATATCTAACGATTGACAGAATGCATAGCTAATGCTAACGATAGACAGAATACATATCTAACAATAGACAGAATACATATCTAACATTTGGCAGAATACATATCTAACGATAGACAGAATGCATATCTAACGATAGACAGAAAGCATATCTAATGATAGACAGAATACATATCTAACGATAGACAGAATGCATATCTGATGATAGACAGAATACATATCTAATGATAGACAGAATACATATCTAACGATAGACAGAATACATATCTAACACTAACGTTAGACAAAATACATATCTAATGATTGACAGAATACATATCTAACACTAACGATAGACAGAATACATATCTAACGATTGACAATACATATCTAATGATAGACGGAAAACATATCTAACGCTAACGATAGACAGAATACATATCTAATGCTAATAATAGACAGAATACATATCTAACACTAACGTTAGACAAAATACATATCAGAATACATATCTAATGATTGACAGAATACATATCTAAAAGCATATATCATGAAAGTAATTCTAATTTTCTCCAGAATGAAGACTACAGGTCAGGCAGATCTATTGCAGATTTGAAGGCTTTCATAGTCAAGATGACAAGTGTAGAATCAGAAGAGGCAAAGAAGTCAGTGGATGGTAAGATTCCAGATGATGTCAAGGAAGATCAAGAAGACGAGATGGAAGAAAAGGTTAGTGAGAAGGAAATCGTGAAAGAGTTAAGACCCATGTTTTCTATTGTTCTGTGCATCTTAATCTACTAGAAAATTATGAAAACTTTATTAGTTACTGCAATTCTTTTCCTACTTTACAGAAATGTTTCTCTTAAAGGGACACATGGCAATCTTGATTTTTTAAAAACTAGCGACATCCCGTCAGTTTTTAGCTCTACTGGCCGGCGAGCTTATGGGATCGCTTTTCGTCCGTCGTCCATCTGTCTGTCTGTCTGTCTGTCCGTCTGTTAGCAACTTTATAAAATCGACATCTCCTCTAAAACCGCTTAAAGGATTTTGATGAAACTTCATCACAATGTTACTTAGGAGGCCTCCTCTCAGATTTGTGTATTTCACGGCCGCCAGTCATCCAAGATGGCCGCCATGGCAATGATCTTTGGGATAGTCCCTCTCACATTTGTGTTTTTTGCGGCTGCCACTCATCCAAGATGGCCGCCATGGCTTAAACTAGGTCAAATTTAAGGAATTTCAAACGACATCTCCTCCAAAACCACTTATTCCATTCTTATGAAATATCGTATAGATGTTCCTTGGGTTGGCCTCTATCAAGTTTTTGTTTTTAATTATTGTCGAATAATCAGAATGGCCAACACGGCGACCCAAAGTTTACATAGAGTTATATAGGAAAAGGTTAAAAATGACATCTTCTCTGAAACCTCTTGAAGGATTTTGATGAAACTTAATCACCATGATATTTGGGATAGTCCCTCTCAGATTTGTGTTTTTTGCGGCTGCCAGTCATCCAAGATGGTCGCCATGTCTAAAATAAGGTCAAATTTAAGGAAATATTTCAAACAACATCTCCTTCGAAACCACTTATTCCATTCTTGTGAAATATCATAAACATATTCCTTAGGTTGGCCTCTATCAAGTTTGTGTTTTTTGTTATCGTCGATTAATCAAAATGGCCACCACAGCCCCCAAGGTTTACGTAAAGTTATATGGGAAAACGTTAAAAATGACATCTTCTCTGAAACTGCTTGAAGGATTTTGATGAAACTTAAATCACAATGATCTTTGGGATAGTCTCTCTCAGATTTGTATTTTTTGCGGCTGCCAGTCATCCAAGATGGCCACCATGGCTAAAACTAGGTCAAATTTAAGGAAATTTCAAACGACATCTCCTCCAAAACCACTTTTCTAGTCTTGTGAAATATCATATACATGTTACTTGGGTTGGCCTCTATCAAGTTTGTGTTTTTAATTATCGTCGAATAATCAAAATGGCCACCACGGCGACCCAAAGTTTACATAGAGTTATATAGGAAAAGGTTAAAAATGACATCTTCTCTGAAACCTCTTGAAGGATTTTGATGAAACTTAATCACCATGATATTTGGGATAGTCCCTCTCAGATTTGTGTTTTTTGCGGCCGCCAGTCATCCAAGATGGTCGCCAAGTCTAAAATAAGGTCAAATTTAAGGAAATATTTCAAACAACATCTCCTTCGAAACCACTTATTCCATTCTTGTGAAATATCATAAACATATTCCTTAGGTTGGCCTCTATCAAGTTTGTGTTTTTTGTTATCGTCGATTAATCAAAATGGCCACCACAGCCCCCAAAGTTTACGTAAAGTTATATGGGAAAACGTTAAAAATGACATCTTCTCTGAAACTGCTTGAAGGATTTTGATGAAACTTAAATCACAATGATCTTTGGGATAGTCTCTCTCAGATTTGTATTTTTTGCGGCTGCCAGTCATCCAAGATGGCCACCATGGCTAAAACTAGGTCAAATTTAAGGAAATTTCAAATGACATCTCCTCCAAAACCACTTTTCTAGTCTTGTGAAATATCATATACATGTTACTTGGGTTGGCCTCTATCAAGTTTGTGTTTTTAATTATCGTCGAATAATCAAAATGGCCACCACGGCGACCCAAAGTTTACATAGAGTTATATAGGAAAAGATTAAAAATGACATCTTCTCTGAAACCTCTTGAAGAATTTTGATGAAACTTAATCACCATGATACTTGGGACAGTCCCTCTCAGATTTTTGTTTTTTGCGGCCGCCAGTCATCCAAGATGGTCGCCATGTCTAAAATAAGGTCAAATTTAAGGAAATTTCAAACAACATCTCCTTCGAAACCACTTATTCCATTCTGTGAAATATCATAAACATGTTCCTTGGGTTAACCTCTATCAAGTTTGTGTTTTTCGTTATTGTCGAATAATCAAAATGGGCGCCACAGCGACCCAAAGTTTACATAGAGTTATATAGGAAAACGTTAAAAATGACATCTTCTCTGAAACCGCTTGAAGGATTTTGATGAAACTTAATCACAATGATCTTGGGGTTAGTCCCCCTCAGATTTGTGTTTTTGGGGCCTCCAGTCATCCATGATGGCCACCATGGCTAAAACTTAGGTCAAATTTAAGGACATTTATCAAATGACATATTACCACTTATTCCATTCTAGTTAATATCCTGTTGTTGGCCTCTGTCAAGTTTTTCGTTGTCGTCAAATATTCAAAATGGCCACCACAATAACCTAGAGTTTACATAGAGTTATATATAGGAAACATGTTTCTTGGGTTGACCTCTATCATGTTTGTGTTTTTAGCTCGACTATTCGAAGAATAAGAGAGCTTATGTAATCACCCCGGGGTCGGCGTCCCACATCAAGGTTTGCGTGTAAGCTGTGTTTACAAGTCTATATCTCTTACATTTCTTATCCTACCACAACCAAATTTGTTCATGGGCTTCCTTGTAGCATTATCTTAAGGGCTGCATAAGCAATTTTGATTCCTGTAACCCATGGGCTCCCATGGAACGCAAATTATGATAGCCCATAAAATGTGCCCCATTTCACATCAAATTTTGCGTGTAAGCTGTGTTTACAAGTCTATATCTCCTACAATTCTTACCCTAGCACAACCAAATTTGGCCATTAGCTTCCTCATAGCATTATCGTAAGGGCTGCTTAAGTAATTTTGGTTCCTGTAACCCCTGGGCTCCCATGGAACCCAAATTCTGATAGCCCTTAAAATATGTCTGTTTCACATCAAATTTTGCGTGTAAGCTGTGTTTACAGGTCTATATCTCTTACATTTTTTGTTCTAGCTGAACTAAATTTTGGAATTGGTTTCCTTATAGTATGTTGTAAAGGGTTGGATAAGTAATTTTGTCTTCTGCAAATTCTGGGCTCCCATGGAACCCAAATTGTGATGGCCCATAAAATGTGCAATAAATGCAGATCTAGGTTTGCATGTAAGCATGTATAATATATCCACACTTGAATTTTTTTTTATTTTTTTTTACATATTTCTTTGTTGTTTTAGTCAATTCTTACACACATGTTCTCAAAATTGGTCAAATTATGCATGGGCACAATGCCTCGACCATGTTCAATAATCCATCCCATCACCTCAGTAATTCTAGAGTTCCTTGGAATAGATAAAATTCACAAAATTATTATTGTCCGAACTCTGACTTGGGTAATTGTTATCCAATCTTCTCTAAAATTAATCAAATTGTATATGGGCACAATGTCACAGCCAAGTTCGATAATTGGCCCAATCGCCTCAGTTATTCCTGAGGTATGCCCCTTGAAATAGTAAAAATTCATAAAATTAATGTTGTCTGGAAGACATTTCCTTATTAGTATGTGAAGCAACAGCAGGGGCGTCCGTTGTTTTTTTAGAGGCTTTCAGATCTCGACTTAGCAATCACAATGTCGTCCGGGTGTATGTGCGTCTGTTTGTTAGTCCTTCTGTCCGGACATTCGATTTGCATTTTCTTAATATCTTCTTCGTTACTTGCAGGTTTTTCACAGAACTCCACTAAAATGCTCATTATATAGATCCAACATCATGTACACAATTTTGGGTCGCTGTGATATACGACGAAATATAGGGCACGTCCGGTCTCCGCTACGACATGCGTATCTTGCTTCTTCTGGCAGGATTTTCACCAAACTTCATCACAATGTTCCTTTCTTCGAGCCCATTTACGGATCTCGACTTAGCGATCACAATGTTGTCCGGATGTATTTATGTCAGTTCATTAGATTGTTTGTTAGTCTGTCAGTGCGTCCGATTTTCATTTCTTAATATCTTCTTTGTTACTTGTAGGATTTTCACCAAACTCCACCATAACGTTCATTATATGGATATATGCAGTTTAGGGTCGTTACAATCTACTTTCGACAAAATATAGGTAATTTCCTGTCTCCACTACGAAATGCGTATCCTTATATACATCTAACATCATGTGAAAAGTGTTGGGTCGCTGTGATCTACTATTGACAAAATGTCAGAATGTTCCTTATATGCATCTAACATCATTTGCATAATTTTGGGTCACTGTCACGTTCTTTAGACCTACTTTAGACAAAATATAGGTAACGTCCAGTCTCCCCTACGACGTGCGTATTGTGCTTCTTTCTTGCAGAATTTACACCAAACTTCACCAGCATGTTCCTTGTATGCATCTAACATCATGTTCATAATTTCGGATCAATGTGACCTACTTTCAATGAAATATAGGTCGCTGTGACCTACTTTTGACAAACTGTAGGTCATGTCTGGTCTGCACTACAATATGCATATCTTGCTTCTTGTCAATATTGGGTGCAAAACAGATGTACCATGTATTTGAAAATCTCGTAATATATGGCACAAATGTTCGCAACTTTGTTTTTTTAATCGCTAATATCATTTTCTTTCGTATTTGGCTCCAATGGCTAATGGCAGAGTGGATCCTGTTGTACTTTTTTAGTTGCCTCAGATATTCAAATACACCAATTGTTCATGAAGAGTTTACCACCAGCGTTCTTCATGAATAGTATGACCTATATAAAGACTTTCAATAAACCTGTGGTAAACACTAAGTTGGATAACCGTGGTCGGTCGCTATGCCTTTTGATTTCTTAACGGCGAAGATTTCTCTTCATAGCGTCTATTCATAGTGTGAGAAACGTAGTTACATTTACTAGTGATGTTGTGTTACCCATGGTATGACATCATCATCAAATCATTAACAGTTTAAGTGGATAGATCGGGTGATTTTTATGTGCGGTAACAATTACTTTACAGTTAATAACATTGATGAAGATTGTCTTGAGGATTGATTTAATATGATTCTTGTAAAGCTGGTTTATCAACTTTATTTTTACACTGCAGGATGTCATAGAAATTACAGAAGAGGAGTTTAAGCCTTTAATTGCGGAGGATTACACATTCCTTATGTTTAAGGATGACCAGTAAGTATATGTACTTACACATAAATATTACATATTTAGATCTACTGATCAAAGATCAGCAGAGCTTATGCCGTGGTGTGTCTGCCGTCAGTCTGTCTGTCTGTCCGTAAACATTTTTACTGTGCTCAGACGACTTCTCCTCTGAAACTACTTGATGGATTTTAAAATCTGTTCAGCGGTTCTTGAGAAGATTTTTTTAAAAGTTTTTGACCATATATGGTAATGGTGGCCATCTTCGATGTTGCATTGACCTAATTTGTATAATTTTGGAATGATCTGACCTCAGTATCTTGAAAGAGGTAAAAATGATTAAATTAAAAATTGTTTTCTTCGCTAACATCTTCACATCATACTAATTCACCATGTACAATATTAAAACAATCCATCTAAAAATGTATGAGGAGTTAAACACACAAGACCATGAAAATCCATCCGGTTGTTTCGCCACAAGTTTTTACTATACGACTCTATGCAATCAAAGATGGACGCTGGCGACCATGTTTGACATCGAATCAAAATGTATTTTGTTTAAAACCAACTAAATGTCATGCTAATCGCTTTGGTAATGGTTCCAAATGCAACATCCATCTTATTTTTTTTAAGTTTTTGACCATATATGGTAATGGTGGCCATCTTGGCCACCATTACCATATATGGTCAAAAACTTAAAAAAAAATCTTCTCAAGAACCGCTGAACAGATTTTGAAAGTTTTTGTTTATAAATGATCGCCAACTCCTAAACTACAAAAGTTTTACAAATGAAGTTCCTAGGTTCAAAAATGGCTGTGCCCCAGGGTTCCAAAGTTTGTTACTATGGAGATTTTTCATGTTTTACATAGACTGCCCTGTAGGGTATTTGTAAACCACATCTCCTCAGAAACCGCTTGATCAATTTTGACCAAATTTCACATGGATGATACCGAGGTCAGTGCATATATGGTCAAAACCTTAAAAAATCTTCTCAAGAACCGCTGAATAGATTTTGACAGTTTTTGTTAATAAATGATCGCGAACTCCTAGACTACAAAAGTTATACATACCAAGTTCCTTGGGTAAAAAATGGCTGTGCCCCGGGGTTCCAAAGTATATATATATATATATAGAGATTTTACCTGTTTTACATAGACTTATATAGGGCATTTGTAAACGACATCTCCTCAGAAACCGCTTGACTAATTTTGACCAAATTTAACGCGGATGATACTGATGTCAATGTCCTCCAAAATTGTACAAATTAGGTCAGTGTGACATCCAAGATGGCCGCCATTACCATATATGATCAAAACCTTAAAAAATCTTCTTCTCAAGAACCTCTGAACAGATTTTGACATTTTTATGCCCCCACAACCGAATGATGAGGCGGTATATAGCGTTAGCCATGTCTGTCGGTCCTTCCATCTTTCCGTCCTTCCGTCCCGAAAAGTTTGTGTCTATCTCCTCCCACTTTTTTCAACCAATTGCTTCAAAACTTTACAGGATGCTTACCTATGATGTCAAGATGTGCATATCGTTTCGGCTTTAAAATCGACCCAGTATTACCGGAGTTGCTGCCCCTTTTTCGTCGAATTTTACGTGAAAATATCTTGTGTGTCTATCTTCTCCCACACTTTCCAACCGATTGTTTCGAAACTTTTACAGGATGCTTACCTAGGATGTCAAGATGTGCAATTCGTTTCGGTGTCAAAATCGATCTAGTATTACCGGACTTATGGCCCTCTTTTAGATCACCTGAGCCGAAGGCTCAAGGTGATGTATTGGGATCACTCTTCGTCCGTCGTCCGTCGTTAACTTTTGCTTCGAACCTCAGAAACTGCTTGTCTAATTTTGACCAAACTTCACGTGGACGATCCGTAGATAAATGTTTTTTAGACTTGTTAAAATTAGGTCAGCGTGACATCCAAGATGGCCGCCATTACCATATATGGTCGAAACCTTAAAAAATCTTCTTCTCAAAAACCACTGGACAGATTTCGATAGTTTTTCTTTTAAAATGATCACCAACGCCTAGACTGTCAAGTTTATTCAAATGAAGTTCCCGGGGTCAAAAATGACCTTGCCCTGGGGGTCCAAAGTTTGGATATATATAGGAAAATACTTCTTCTCTGAAACCACAAGGCACAGAGCTTTCATGTATTACATGTAGCATCAGCTTATGGTCCTCTACTAAGTTTGTTCAAATGGTGACCTTGGGGTCAAATTTGGCCCTGCCCCGGAGGTCACAGTTTTACATAGACTTATATAGGAAAAAAATTAAAAAATCTTCTTCCCTGAAACTACAAGAGCCAGAGGTTTAATATTTTGCATTTTCTATAAGATTATGGTCCTTTACCAAATGTGTTCAAATGGTGACCCTGGGGTCACATTTGGCCCCGCCCCAGGGGTGACATGTTTTACATAGACTTGTATAGGGAAAAACTTAAAAAATCTTCTTCTCTGAAACTGCTTAAACCAGATGTTTAATATTTTGCATTTGCTATAAGCTTATGGTCCTCTACCAAGTTTGTTCAAATGGTGACCCTGGTGTCAAATTTGGCCCCGCCCCGGGGTCACAGTTTTACATAGACTTATATAGGAAACAAATCAAAAAATCTTCTTCTCTGAAACTGCAAGAGCCAGAGGTTTAATCTTTTGCATTTACTTTAAGATTACGGTCCTTTGCTAAGTTTGTTCAAATGATGACCCTGGGGTCTCATTTGGCCTCGCCCCGGGGGTCACAGTTTTACATAGACTTGCATAGGGAAAAACTTAAAAAAATCTTCTTCTCTGCAACTGCAAGAGCTAGAGGTTTAATATTTTGAATTTGCTATAAGCTCATGGTCCTCCACCAAGTTTGTTTAAATGGTGACACTGGGGTAAAATTTTGCTCCATCCCGGGCGTCACAGTTTTACATAGATTTATATAGTAAATAAAATTAAAAAAAATCTTCTTCTCTGAAACTACAAGAGCCAGAGGTTTATTATTTTGCATTTACTATGAGCTTATGGTCCTTTACCAAGTTTATTGAAATGGTGACCCTGGGGTCACATTTGGCCCTGTCCCAGGGGTCACATGTTTTACATAGACTTGTATAGGGAAAAACTTAAAAAATCTCCTCTGAAACCACAAGGCACACAGCTTTCATATATTACATGTAGCCCTGGGGTAACATTTGGCCATGCCCCATGGGTTACACTCTAGCACCTTCATTGTGTATTTGATCTTTACCAAACTTCGTCAGAGTCTTTATATCAATGTTGTTAACCCAACAGAGGCCACATTTCTTGAACAATCTTAACCAAACTTGCACAGATTGTATATGTCCATGAGAAGAAGTTTGATAATTGGCCAGTACTCAGGTGATCGATATAGGGCCATCTTGGCCCTCTTGTTAAAATATCTTGTGTTTCTATCTCCTCCCACAGTTTTACTAACTTTACAGAATGCTTACCTGTGATATCAAAATGTGTATATTGATTCCAGAGTTACGGCCCCTTTTTGGTCGAATTTTATGTTTTACACTGATTGTTTTCGATGGGGGCATTCGTGTCCCATGGACACATTTCTAGTTTATTTATAAAGGATTGCCAACTCCTAGACTACAGAAATTACACAAACGATTTTCCTAGGGTCAAAAGTGGCTTTGCCCCGGGGTTCCAAAGTTTGTATTTGGAGATTTGTGTGTGTGTGTGTGTGTGTAATTCTAAGGTTTATAGTCCGTCCGCCAACGAACACGTACTATTTGGAGATTTTACGTTTACATAGACTTATATAGGGCATTTAAAAATCTTCTTCTCTAAAAGTTCAAGATGTAGATCTCTCATATATTGTATGTAGCATTAGCTTATGGTCCTCTACAAAGTTTGTTCAAATGGTGACCATGGGGTCAAATCTTGCCCCGCAACGAGGGTCACAGTTTTACATAGAATAGTATAGGGATTTCTTTGGAAAACACTTATTCTCCAAAACTGCGTGGTCAGTTTTGACCAAACTTCACATGAATGATCTTTAGGTCAATGATTTTCAAATTTGTTAAAATTAGTGCAGTGCCACATCCAAGATGGCCGACATTGGGGTGGAGTGGGGCTAGAGGGTGCGGGGGTGGGGAGTAAACATCTCCTTAGAAACTGCAAGGCCAATTTTGACCAAATTTCACATGGACAATACTGAGGTCAATGTCTTTCAAAGTCATACAAATTAGGCCAGTGCAACATCCAAGATGGCCACCATTACCATATATGGTCAAAACCTTAAAAAATCTTCTATGTAAGCGAAGAAAAAGATTTCATTTGATTATTTTTTAATGAGTTCTGACACTTTGTAGTTTTAGCCAGTGGGAATCCTTTACTGCCCATTCATTGGCCTATGGTTTGTTTTTAGCCAGTAGGGCTTATGCCATGGTATTTTGTCCGTCGTCCGTCCGTCGTCTGTTAACTTTTTGATGTCAGCACTCTAGCACCTTCATTTTTCATTCGATCTTAACCAAACTTTACCAGGTTATTAATATCAATGACAGCTAGGACGAGTTCGAAAACCAGTCAGATTGAACCAGTAACACAGGAGTTATAGCACTTGAATTAACAAAAATTGCTATATTTTGTCTTGTCAACACTCTAGCGCCTCCATTTACCAGGTTGTAAGTATCAATGAAAGCTTGGACGAGTTCGAAAACCAGCCAGGTCGTCCCTGTAACACCAGAGTTATTGCCCTTGAATTAACGGAAATTGCTGTATTTTGTCTTGTCAACACTCTAGCGCATCCATTTTTCATCCGATCTTTTCCAAACTTTACCAGATTATTAATATCAATGAAAGCTCGGACGAGTACAAAAACCAGCCAGATCTGACCAGTAACTCCGGAGTTATTTCCCTTGAATTAACGAAAATTGCTGTATTTTGTCTTGTCAACACTCTAGTGCCTCCATTTTTCAACCGATCTTTACCAAACTTTACCAGATAATTAATTTCAATGAAAGTTTGGATGAGTTCTAAAACCAGCTAGATTGGACCAGTAACACTGAAGTTATGGCCCTTGAATTATTGAAAAATTTGTTTTTGATGTCAGTGCTTGTTAACTTTTTGATGTCAACGCTCCTGCATTTTACATCTGATCTTTACAAAACTTATCCAGAATATTCATATCTATGAAAGCTAGGACGACTTTAAAACCCAGCAAGATCGAACCAGTAACACCGGAGTCATTGCCCTTGAATTAACATAAATTGCTGTAGCTTGTCTTGTCACTCTAGCGCCTCCATTTTGTATCCTACCTTTACCAAACTTTGCCATGTTGTTCATATTGATGAAAGTTTGGTTAAGTTCGAAAACCAGCCACATCGTACCAGTAACACCAAAGTTATGGCCCTTGAATTATTGAAAAAAACACTAGCACCTTCATTTTTCATCCGATCTTTACCAAACTTCACCAGATTGTTATGATCAGTCCTTCATTTTTCCGTATTTCAGCAAAACTTCGCAGGGATGATCAGTACCAAGCCTAGTTGTGCATACTGTCACCTTATTCTGGTTGAATGATTTCTGGTGGAGTTAAGGCCCTTTAAAGATTTTAATACACATAATTTGTATGGACTAGTCCTGCTGAACCTCTGGCCGGATTTCAACGAAACTTGGCAAGGATGATCAGTATCAAGCCTAGTTTTGCATATCATCACCGTGTTCTGGTTTAATGATTTTTGGCAGAGTTATGGCCCTTTACAGGTTTTAATACACAAACTTTACCGGACTAGTTCTGCTGAACCCCTGGCCGAATTTCAACGAAACTTGGCAAGGATGATCAATACCAAGCCTAGTTTTGCATATCATCATCATGTTCTGGTTGAAAGAATTTTGGCAGTGTTATGGCCCTTTAAAGGTTTACTACACAAACTTCATCCAGACTAGTTCTCCTGAACCCCTGGACGGATTTCAGAGAAACTTTGCAGGGTGATCAGTACTAAGCCTAGTTGTGCATATCATTGCTGTGTTCCAGTTGAATGATTTTTGGTGGAGTTATGGCCCTTTAAAGGTTTTAATACACTTACTTTGTACAGACTAGTTCTCCTGAACCCCTGATGGATTTCAATGAAACTGCAGGAATGATCAGTACCAAATCTAGTTTCGCAAGTCATTGCCATGTTCCGGTTTAATGATTTTTGACACAGTTATGTCCACTTATACTTAACTTTATCCGGACTAGTTTTCCTGAACCTCTGATTGGATTTCAGTGGAACTTGGCATGAATGATCATTACCAAGCCTAGTTGAGCATATCCTTGTCGTCTTCTGGTTGAATGATATTTAGTGGAGTTTAAAACGTTTTAATACACAAACTTTGTCTGGATTAGTTCTCCTCAACCACCATTTGGCTTTCAACCAAACCTGGTTGCGTATATTATTGTCTTGTTCCAGTTGAATGATTTTTCGTGGACTTGTGGCCCTTTAAAGGTGTTAATACATAAGCTTTGTCATGACTACTTCTCCTGATCCGCTGCCTGGATTTCCATGTAACTTGGTAAGGATAACCATTACCAAACCTAGTTGCACGTCTTTGTCATTTTCCAGTTTATTGATTTTTGGCGGATTTATGGCCCTTTCTCCTGTAGGGGAGACATCTGGTTATACTAAAAACAACCCTTAGTTCTAATTTAGTATGGTTATTTAAGGATTTGAGGCACAACAATTATATAAAATGGGTTTTGACCGCCTGCATATAGAGGCCCCTCTAGAGGCGGTCAAACCTATTTTATACAATTGTTGTGCCTCGAGTCCCTAAATAACCATACCAAATTAGAACTAGGGCTGCTTGTTTAAATTGTTAACATGGGTTAAGGGTTTAAGTTTCTGTTGTGGGTTATTGTTTTTTTGTTGTTTTTTTGCAATGTTTTAAAAGAAGTACTGATGGGAATTTTATGATGACAACCCTTGATATAAGAGCCATTTTAGCCAGTAGAACATCCACAGGCCCTCTTGGGCTTCTTATATATTTCTGATGATTCAGTTTCAAGTGAATGTGATCATAAAGGAAAATTGTATTGGTGCAATAAAGTGCAGGGGTCAAAAGGTCAGAGGCAGCAGTATATTTGTCTGCCTTTAGCGACAGTTCTAGTTTTGATTCAACATTAATTTTGGAACATCTTTTACATGGAGGTATAAAGTAAAAACGTGTGACGACTACTCTCTGAAACTACTATTTCAGTAGGATTCATATGCATGTTTTATCATAATACTGTTTGTTCATAATGGAAGGTAAGTTAATTTTATATATTGACCTCACCTGTAGCATCCTGACATTGACCACACCTGTAGCATCCTGACATTGACCACACCTGTAGCATCCTGACATTGACCTCACATGTAGCATCCTGACATTGACCTCACCTGTAGCATCCTGACATTGACCTCACCTGTAGCATCCTGACATTGACATCACCTGTAGCATCCTGACATTGACCACACCTGTAGCATCCTGACATTGACCTCACCTGTAGCATCCTGACATTGACCACACCTGTAGCATCCTGACATTGACCTCACCTGTAGCATCCTGACATTGACCACACCTGTAGCATCCTGACATTGACCTCACCTGTAGCATCCTGACATTGACCACACCTGTAGCATCCTGAAATGACCACACCTGTAGCATCCTGACATTGACCACACCTGTAACATCCTGACATTGACCACACCTGCAGCAACCTGGCATTGACCTCAAATGTAGCAACCTAGTATTGACCTCAAATGTAGAAACTTGGCATTGACCTCAGATGTAGCAACCTGGCATTGACCTCACCTTTAGCATCCTGACATTGATCCCACCTGTAGCAACCTGGCATTGACCTCAAATGTAGCAACCTGGCATTGAGCTCAGATGTAGCAACCTGACATTGACCACACCTTTAGCAACCTGGCATTGACCTCAAATGTAGCAATCTGGCATTGACCTCAGATGTAGCAACCTGGCCTCTCTACGAGACATTTTGGTCCCTAGAAACAACTGCCCTCCACACGCGCACATGAACAAACACACACACACACACACACACACACACACACACACACACACACACACACACACACACAGAAGCATGACTAATTAATTGACTGTTTTTCCTTTCACCGAGTCATTCTAGGATGACCGGTGGGCTACTACCTAATGTTAAGGTTTGTAGGACCCTGGCAATGGTATCATATCTTGTCCATTAACAATTTTACAAAAATAACATCTCTGAAATAGCGTAGTGATATGCAGTTATGGGATTGTGTGAGGAAGAATATGAAACAGGTGCCATATTTTAATTTTATATGTTTCCCACCAGATGTAAAGAGTGTGAAACTGTACAACAAGAGCTGACAAAACTTGCAGAGCAATACAGCGAAGATTATGATGTAATGATTGCTACGCTTGACTGCTCAAAATTGAAGAGTATTTGTGACAGTGAAATGGTGAGTATGAATGATGCGCCTGTTTGTGACAGTGAAATGGTGAGTATGAATGATGCGCCTGTTTGTGACAGTGAAATGGTGAGTATGAATGATGCGCCTATTTGTGACAGTGAAATGGTGAGTATGAATGATGCGCCTGTTTTGTAATTGTTGATACTGTGTTGACACTCTAAAATACGTTTAAGAAGCAGAAAAAAATAATATATATATTTGGATTTTTATGCAAGCCAATTTCGTTGGGCGGGGGTTGGTGGCTTTGTCCCTTTGTACATCTTTTTTATCCAGAGCCTAACTTGAAAACTACTAATCGGACTGATATGAAACTTCACACAATGATAGGAAGTGCAGAGAACTAGAACCAATCTCCATTCAAATTAAAGTTATTGCCCTTTGTTATGAAACATCCCACATTGTTAAAGGGCAATGAGAGAAAGTGCAAAGAACTGGAACCAATCTTCATTTAAAATAGAGTTATTGCCCTTTGAATTTTTATACTTATAACTCTTGTCAGGAGCATAACTCGCAAACTATTAATGGTACTGCAAACTGAATACTGCTGGGTGATACACGTCCAATTAAGTTGGGATACATGTACATCTGTTCTACCGATTTTACTGTTTTATGTACATGTGTCTGGTTCTGTGGTTCAACAATTTAAGATGCATAAACCTTTGTTAGAGGAAGTAGGATAAAATATTTGCCTGTTTTATGTGGATTGCCGGAAGGAACCCTTTTTATCGTTTTGTATAAATTAATGTAAAATGTGAAAACAACTTATGGGACTGAAATGTAACTACACACAATGAGAGTGATCAATGAGAGGAAGTGCAGAGAAGATAAACCATAACTCTATCTTTATTCAAATTAGAGTTATTGCACTTTGTAGTTTTATACTTGTAATTCTTTTCCGGAGCATAGCTTGAGAATTGGTAATGGGACTGGAATGAAACTTAACACAGTGATAGAGGGTAATGGGGGGAGGTGCCAAGTGCAAGAACTCTGCCTTCATTCAAATTAGGGTTACTATCCTTTTCAATTATATACTTATCATTTTTGTCCGGAGTATAACTTTAAAACTACTAATGGGACTGAAAAGAAACCACGCAATGATAGAGGGCAATGAGAGAAAGTGCAGAGCACAATAACCGTAACTCTATATTCATTCAAATTAGAGATAGTGCTCTTTGTAATCTTATACTTAATATGCATAACTTAAAACTACTGATGGGATGTGCAGAGCAAAAGAATTATAACTAACTTTAGCTTAAGTAAAGGCAGAATTATCCCTCTGTACATAAACATTTATTTTAATATAGCATGTCTTGTCTATAATGAATTACCATTCTTTTTATACGCCCGTAGGGATGTATTATGTCATGGCATTGTCCATCCGTCCATCTGTCTGTCCGTTAACTTTTACCTGACAACTGAGTGTGGCTAATAGTTCTCTATCAGTTTTTTAATGCAAAGTTATGCCCCTTTAAATAAAACGTTTACTATTTTAAAAAATGGAACACCCTTTTAGTCCTCTGATACTGCATAACGGACTACAATCATAAATGTTATATATACAGGTGCCACGTGATATTTTGGTTACTTCATTGGTTAAGATATGAAGTTTCCTATCTGTTTATTAATATGTCTGTGCAGGGATGCAATATTTATTTTATTCTACCAAAAAAAAGAAGTTTTTTGGTGGGAAATGAGACATGTAAAATCAGGTCCAGTTTTGGTTTAAGTAAAATGTTATGGTCAACAAAAACATTATTTATATCTGAAAATGCACATTCATCAACATTTTAGAAATCTAAATAACATAATACGTGTACATGTATGAATAAAGTGTTCACTGTAATGTGTTAGTCATGGAAAAAATCAGTATTTATAAATTTACTGTGACGTCGGATTTTATCATTAGACATACAGTGATTCCGAGATTATGCGATTGGGAGCGTAACATTAAAAAAATGCTGCCCTCCAGTGACAATACATTACAACAGCGTACAACAGCGTACGGCAGCGCGAAATATTAAATAGCAATCTGGGGGAATTTAACATGGGGGATTGACATGAGGTATAATAAAAACAGATGTCACTCTCGCTATTGTTACGAGTCATGTTAACCTGTTAGAGAGCCCTCAGTACGAGTCGTGTTAACCTGTCAGAGAGCCCTCAGTACGAGTCATGTTAACCTGTCAGAGAGCCCTCAGTACGAGTCGTGTTAACCTGTTAGAGAGCCCTCAGTACGAGTCATGTTAACCTGTTAGAGAGCCCTCAGTACGAGTCATGTTAAGCTGTTAGAGAGCCCTCAGTACGAGTCATGTTAACCTGTTAGAGAGCCCTCAGTACGAGTCATTTAACCTGTTAGAGAGCCCTCAGTATGAGTCATGTTAACCTGTTAGAGAGCCCTCAATACGAGTCATGTTAACCTGTTAGAGAGCCCTCAGTACGAGTCATGTTAACCTGTTAGAGAGCCCTCAGTACGAGTCATGTTAACCTGTTAGAGAGCCCTCAGTACGAGTCATGTTAACCTGTCAGAAAGCCCTCAGGCCCTCTTGTTTTGTTTGAGTTTTTATTCAGAAGGCATGTACTAGTATGGTAAATAATCTGAAATCAGTTTCAAGAAAGCAGTTGAAACAATTATGCTCTGTGGAACACTTTCTAGTTTCAGTCCATAAGGGCAAAGACAAACAGGAGTGTTTTCCTAACCGACATCAGATAATATATAAAAATAGATTCCTGTTGCAGGTAAATACCTGATGTTTGCATTTTATAACGATACTTGTTTAACTTGTAATTGTTTGCCTTGTATTGTGAAGGTGAGGAAGCCATATCCAGTGTTGCGCCTGTACAAGGATGCTGCTGTCCTGGCCATGTATGACGGAGATAACACTGCCACAGCCATGGCAGATTTCATTGAAATGCACATGAAAGAACAGGAGCCAGATAAACACGATGAATTGTAAACTTCACCTCCAGATATTACACATCTAGAAACTTGGTTTTTGAGATTGATATAAACACTCATCAGTTTGCACTATCAATTTAAGTCGAGTAAATGATATGACAAATTCTAAACTTATTACCGAGATCAGAAGAACAAAACCACATACTTGCGAGCACAAAGCTCTCATGTTTGTAGCAAGTCTAGTAAATTTAAATTAACCCAGATGTTATTAATATTTCTTTGTGCAATACTCATTTAGTAGTCAAAAGATTGACAAAGAAACATAAAACAAAAAAATAAGTTTGAACAGTTTTTTCTGCCCACCTGAGCTAAAGGATCAAAGTGAGTTATTGTAACTGCATTTTGTCAGTCGTCTGTCTTTGTCATCCATTGTCATTGTCTGTTAATTTTTGCTAAAATTACGTCCTCATAAACCACTTGGACGATTTTGACCAAACTTCACATCCAAGATGGCCACCATTACCATAAAAGGTTAAAACATTAAAAACTCATATCTCAAGAATCTCTGAGACAGCTTTATTATCATATTGATCCTCTAACAAGTATGTTCAAATGATGTCACTGGGATAATTTGGTCCCACTCCAATGCTCAGTGTTATATAGGAACACTTTAAAAGTCTTGCCCCGTGTGGTTCCGGGGCCCCAGTTTGGTTCCGAGGCAAAGAATAGGGCCACTGCAGATCCTGTTGGAGGGGTAGGCAGAGGGGTAGAACTGTAGAACCCCCCACCCACCAAAATTCATGTTCATTTTATCATTTTTTGTTCATGCTCATTAAAGGTCTTCATCATGACCCCTGCATTGTTTCAGGTGCCATCTCGCCCATATCACTAGAGCAGTGGCAGAAAAAACAATAAACGTGGCTCCAGCATAAATGGAGTGTCTACAATAGAATTTGCAGCAACTCCGCAGTTCTGCAGGTGAGAAGGTTCTAGGCCCATTCTCCATATTTTATCTTAATGTACATGGAGGATGAGCCTGGCATGTTCATTCCTGTCAGGCGCCATATAACCTTTCATGTGTTGATGCGCCTTAAAACCCAATTCAGTTTAAATACATTTCAAATGGGTGACAAATGTACTACATAACATTTCATTTGTGGGGCAATCCACCTGTGATTTTTGTATTTGAGGATAAATGTCCTGGATTCTTTTTCACCAATCTTAAGAAAACGGAGTCCGTATTATAAGAATCTTTCATGGGTATCCGGTGAAGATAGGAATTTTCTATCGGATCCGAGGCTTTGCCGAGATACCCATGATTGATTCTTTTTCTTGCATATCACTTATATTCTGCACGTTCAAGTCGCCAACTACTAACATTTTAGATGTTTACTTACACAATGACATCATGCAACTGTCATGTTGATATCAGCGAGTGACTATAAGAGTCTTCATTGGTATCTGGTGAATATGGGGAATTCCAACCCGCGGTATAAGTGTTTTTATCAGAACCGAGGCTCTGCCAAAGTTCTGATGAAAACACTTGTACTGAGGGTTGGAATTCCCTATCTGAACCGAATACCCATGATAGATTATTTTTCTTGCATATCAGAGACATGTCGTGCATTGACGCCGCCAGCTACTAACGTTTTGCATGTTTTCCTGCATACCGGATGTTGGTGTGCGCATGACTTTTATCTTTACCCAAAACGCAGATAACCTTATCCAGTATGCAAGAAATTACTTTTATATATATATATACCTTTTTTGGAAAATATTGTTATTGTAAAACTAGCATTTTGCATTTTTAAACATGTATAAAAAGGTTGTTTAGCATACCTATAATTACTGTATATATAATTATTGTATATATAATTACTGTATATATAATTATTGTATATATAATTACTGTATATATAATTATTTTATATTGTATATATAATTACTGTATATATAATTATTGTATATATAATTACTGTATATATAATTATTGTATATATTATTACTGTATGTATAATTTGTAATATACGGTCTGATGGTAGGATCAGGTAATTCCATAACATTATATTTGTTTTTGGTGCTGCATATCTATGGTTAATATCATGTTTCACTCATCATGCAGTCACACGGGTAATATCATGTCTTGACTCATCACGCTGTCACAAGGGCAATATCATGTCTGACTCGTCACGCTGTCACACGGGTAATATCATGTCTTGACTCATCACGCTGTCACAAGGGCAATATCATGTCTGACTCGTCACGCTGTCACACGGGTAATATCATGTCTGACTCGTCATGCAGTCACACAGGTAATATCATGTCTTGACTCATCACACTGTAACAAGGGCAATATCATGTATGACTCGTCACGCTGTCACACGGGTAATATCATGTCTGACTCATCATGCAGTAACGTGGGTAATATCATGTCCGACTCATCATGCAGTCACACGGGTAATATCATGTCTGACTCGTCATGCAGTCACACGGGTAATATCATGCCCCACTTATCACACAGTCAAACGGGTAATATGTCTGACCCATCACACAGGTAGTATCATGTCCGACTTGTCACACAGTCACATGGGTAATATTTCTGCCTCGTCACACGGGTAATATCATGTCCGACTCGTCACACAGGTAATATCATGTCTTAATTGTCAAGCAGTCACACGGGTAATATCATGTCTTAATTGTCAAGCAGTCACATGGGTAATATCATGTCTTAATTGTCAAGCAGTCACACGGGTAATATCATGTCTTAATTGTCAAGCAGTCACATGGGTAATATCATGTCTTAATTGTCAAGCAGTCACATGGGTAATATCATGTCTTAATTGTCAAGCAGTCACACGGGTAATATCATGTCTTAATTGTCAAGCAGTCACATGGGTAATATCATGTCTTAATTGTCAAGCAGTCACACGGGTAATATCATGTCTTAATTGTCAAGCAGTCACATGGGTAATATCATGTCTTAATTGTCAAGCAGTCAAACGGGTAATATCATGTCTTAATTGTCAAGCAGTCACATGGGTAATATCTTGTCTGACTCGTCAAGCAGTCACATGGGTAATATCATGTCTGACTCATCAAGCAGTCACATGGGTAATATCTTGTCTGACTCATCAAGCAGTCACATGGGTAATATCTTGTCTGACTCATCACACAGTCACATGGGTATTATCATGTCTGACTCATCACACTTTACTAGATTCAATCTCATTTCTCTCCTGTATTTAAATCTTTTAGAATGTCAAATTAGTTTTCCGCATATAATGGGTAGTGCTGGTACTGGTCAGCCCGGTGTCGGTATAATGTGACTGGGTGGGGTATCACGTCATGTGTCTTAAGGTGTGGTATTCCAGTGTGGCAGCACTATAAAGTTGAGCATTGAGCTTACTGATATAAGTAGACACCGTCATGATATGATTGAAAGATTGTTAGAAGCGACGTTAAATCCCATACATACATACATACATACATACATACGCATGCATACACGCACACACGCATGCACAAGATGTATTAATGACACTAATGTGGCTGTCTGCATCAACGAAATGCATTTGCATTTTTAAAACCCATGCAAATGTATTTTGCTTTTTTGGATAAGTTCTATTGTTCTCAGGAAATGGCTGTGAGCATTGTAAATTGCAAGCTACAGATATACTGTATGGGAGGGCTGTATTGCATATATACATATCTACAGGGACCTATCATTGTAAGATACAGATACACTATGAGAGGGCTGTGATGCAAATATACATATCTACAGGGACCTATATCTACTTCAGATGTTAGATCTTAGAACACGTGAACATTAATTATGGTTTTACACAAAACAGAAACGTGTAATACTTCAAAAAAAAGAGAATTCTTCAGTTTTGCCATTTTAAAATGAAATCCAAAAGACATAATTATGTTTATTCTTTTTTATTTTATTTAATATAAGTAGTTTTTGTTGGGATACAGTTTATTGTAATTTGGTGACAGAAAGATATCCACTTGAATCTGTCTTTTTTGTGTGTATAGATGGTACATTGCAGATATATGGAATCTGTAAAGGTTTAAGATTACAACATGGAATGGTCACAACTAAAGGGACACACGGCAACAGTGTCCCATAAGTTTTTCTACGTAACTTGCATATTTTCAAATCATTATTAGGGCGTCTGTGGGTTTACTTTCCACTTTACTAATTTGATCTCATTTCAGGAATATTTTGAAAAGGACTGGTTGTTTCATATTACAGAGCCATCTACTTCCTAAGTAGAAGGAATCCAATGACTAGGTTCACTTATCACTAATATTTGCTCAAGTAATATCAGCATGTGAGGTAATAACCGGACATTTTCATTTAGTACTGACCAACAACTGCGGGTTACTTCTAAATACTAAAGATTGAAGACAATGCTGAAAATGGACAATTATAATCCAGAATGTTTTAACACATTTCACCATTTCACTATCATTCTGGTCAATACTTCTCAATAATCCCATTTGCTTCTTTCACAAAATGGTTGTTTTTCCACTTATGACATAAAGAAAAGAATTATAACCCATATTTATGACAAACTGGTCTGTATTCAAAGAAAAGCTTGATATATGAAATATGTGGGTAATCTGCAGGTGCAATGATCTGAATAGTTCAAAGCAAATTGATTTTACAAAGACCTTGTGGACAATATTGCATCAATAATATATTTAAATCTGTGAGAATAACAATGTAAAACTATATTCCACAATATTTGATCACCTCAATATTTAATTATTTGCATGCAGGTTTAAAATCAAACTAATACAGGATCAGTAAATGGAGGTGGTCATTTCAGTGCTTCAACATTGCTGTTTATCCCTTTACATGTATTATAGCTCTATATTAGGCTAGTGGGCGTGTACCAAAAGTGAATGACAGCGGTTTAACGCTTCGTTTACTACCAATTTCAAGCTCGTGAAACATGGCTGAGGCAATTTTATTTCGAATCTATTTTATTTCTTTACCTGCGATCGACAAAGTAACGTCAAAAATACACACCCATTCACTGAAAAACATTATAGCCGATGCGAGTTTCGAACCCATGACTTTCGGATTGACAATCACTGTGCTTTGCTATTAGGCTAATCCAATCAGTTGATCAGTAGCGTTAATTTTATCGATATACTGTTAGCATTGTAGACGTTATCCTTTGTTCACTTTGTGTATGTGTGTGTGTGATTCAATGCGTTTAGAAGTGCATACGTACACGAAAGACCTTCGGAAATAAAACGCCTCAAAAAATATAGGTTACAACTTTCAACATTAAAGTAATGCTGAAAATATACTATGTTTTGTTGAAATAACATCGAGAAATAACCCATAATCCATTATTAAACGAATAGATAGTTAAAACGAAAATTAACTTATTGTCTCTTTGGTCAAATGGCTATGTATGTGGATTGTCAGTCCAGAGTTCTCGAGGTGGAATCGCGTGTCAAGCGAACTTCAATGATTATGCCAGTGATCGTGTGATATCGATGTTGCTACAACGAATGACGGATTAAAAATGATGTCCTGATACAAGTTATGCTCCTTATATACGGGTTTACGGCCATGTTTCACAAGCTCCTTATATACGGGGTTACGGCCATGTTTCACAAGCTCCTTATATACGGGGTTACGGCCATGTTTCACAAGCTTGAATTTGGTGGTAAACCAAGCATAAAGCCTCTCCCATTTCCTTTAGGTATACGCCCACACGTGTTATATAGTATCTTTAAGGCACAATATGGCAACATTTGTGACACAAGTTATCATCATCATCATCATCATGAAAAGGCAGTCTCAGCTCTACTGACCTGTGACCAGATGAACTTATGCAATGGCAATATAAAGTACATTACCCACTCCTGGGGAATCTGTACACTGTGAGAACAGGTTAGTGTATAGTAAAAAAGGTTACATCAATGAAATCATAAACAAACTTTGACGGTGTTTGTTTTGTGTGGCTTATCATGAAACACATCATACTTGGAATTATTGAAGTAATATCCGATAATCATTCTTATCTTTTCAGTTTCGTAAATTGTGTGTTTCTAGTTATTCCATTTCATTGTCATAATTTGCAGAAATTTTGTATAAAATCATCAAAGTATCAAATTTGTGAAAAGCAGTTACCAAGCTGTATGGTTAATGTGAGTCATATCAATATAAATGTGCCAAAAAAAAAATCAACTAAAGTAAAACACGTAGAAACTATCTGCAATGTACGAATATGGGCTTGTAGGATAGCGATCTGATTCTAATGCACTATGCTGTGCTTGCTGCTACAGATTGCCCAGGAGTATGTGGATTGTCCGTGTTGTCCGTGGAATAATTGGTATTGCATGTAATCGAATGGGTATGGTCATTTGTTGGAAGTTTGAAAACACTGCCATGCTCTTTGGTGTAGAAATTTCTATTTTATATATTTCTTCTTTACATTTTCATCCCATATTGTTTTCCTTTTACTGTATTATATTTATTTTGGAGGAAATATTTTACAATAAAATAAGTAAAGGAACATGACTTTTTTGTTATTTAAATTCCAGTCTAGTTCAATTTCTACTCTGTGTTTAGTTTTCTACTGTCAACATTTGCTTTATGTCTGGGCATAAACTTTTTTAAGAAATTCAGAATTTTATGTTTTTACTTTATATTGGTTATTGTTGAGCCCGTTTACGGACCTCAACTTAGCGATCACAATGTTGTCCGGGTGTATGTGTGTCAGTTCGTACGTTCCTTGTCCGGGTGTATGTGTGTCAGTTCGTCCGTTCCGTCCGATTTTCATTTTTTATATCTTCTTTGTTACTTGTAGAATTTTCACCAAACTGCACCAGAATGTTTAGTATATAGATCCATGAGCAACACCACAATTATGGGTCACTGACCTACTTTCAACGAAATATAGGTTACCTCCAGTCTGCGCTACAACATGTATAGTAAAAAAGAGCTTGTGAAACATGGCCGTAAACCCGTATATAAGGAGCATAATTGCTTCTTTCTCACCAAACTTCAACAGAATGTTCCTTATATGTCTGTCCCTGCCGAACATGTGCTAAATATGATGTAAAACACCATTCAAACAAACAAACAAACAAACAAACAAAAGCATTTTTCAATAAATCAAAGGCCATAACTCGGGTGTTGATTATCCAAAATAGTTGGTTTTCAAACTCGTCCAAGCTCCTATTAATATCCATACGACTGGCCAAGTTTGATCAAATGAAGATGATAGAATGTTGACAGCAAAAAGTTAACAGACGGAATGACGGACAGATGGACGACGAACAACAGACCATGGCATAATCCCTACTGGCCAAAATACTGGCTAAAAATGGTTGTGTCCCAGGGGTCCAAAGTTTGTGTATGGAGATTTTGAACGTTTTACGGGGAAAAAATTGTTTTACATAGAGTTATATAGGAGCATATTAAAAAAATCTTCTTTGAAACTGCAAGTCACCGGTTTAATATTTTGCATTTACTGTAAGATTATGGTCCTCTACCAAGTTTGTTAAAATGGTGACCCTGGGGTCAAAATTCACCTCGCCACAGGGGTCACATGTTTTACATTAGACATAGGGAATATATGGAAAAACATCGGGGGTCAGTTATACCTAGAGTTGTAAAGGAAAATCTTTAAAAAATCTTCATCTCTAAAACAGCATGAGTTAGAGGTCTAATATTGTGCATGTACAATAAGGTTATGGCCTCTATTAAATTTGTTCAAATTGAGACCATGGGGTCAAATTTGGCCTCATCCTAGAATGACCTAGATTATTTAATAGGGGAGACCTGTGGGTTGTCATTCTAAACATGAGGTCAAAAAGCTAAAAAGCAAACATTGTAGTGTTGAGTGGGAGTGTACAACATGCTGTTCATTGTAGTGTTGAGTGGGAGTGTACAACATGCTGTTCATTGTAGTGTTGAGTGGGAGTGTAGAACATGCTGTTCATTGTAGTGTTGAGTGGAAGTGTAAAACATGCTGTTCATTGTAGTGTTGAGTGGGAGTGTACAACATGCTGTTCATTGTAGTGTTGAGTGGGAGTGTACAACATGCTGTTCATTGTAGTGTTGAGTGGGAGTGTACAACATGCTGTTCATTGTAGTGTTGAGTGGGAGTGTACAACATGCTGTTCATTGTAGTGTGTATTGGGAGTGTACAACATGCTGTTCATTGTAGTGTTGAGTGGGAGTGTACAACATGCTGTTCATTGTATTGTTGAGTGGGAGTGTACAACATGCTGTTCATTGTAGTGTTGAGTGGGAGTGTAAAACATGCTGTTCATTGTAGTGTTGAGTGGGAGTGTAGAACATGCTTTTCATTGTAGTGTTGAGTGGGAGTGTAGAACATGCTTTTCATTGTAGTGTTGAGTGGGAGTGTACAACATGCTGTTCATTGTAGTGTTGAGTGGGAGTGTAGAACATGCTGTTCATTGTAGTGTTGAGTGGGAGTGTAGAACATGCTGTTCATTGTAGTGTTGAGTGGGAGTGTAAAACATGCTGTTCATTGTAGTGTTGAGTGGGAGTGTAAAACATGCTGTTCATTGTAGTGTTGAGTGGGAGTGCAAAACATGTTGTTCATTGTAGTGTTGAGTGGGAGTGTACAACATGCTGTTCATTGTAGTGTTGAGTGGGAGTGTACTACATGCTGTTCATTGTAGTGTTGAGTGGGAGTGTACAACATGCTGTTCATTGTAGTGTTGAATGGGAGTGTACAACATGCTGTTCATTGTTATGTTGAGTGGGAGTGTACAAAATGATGTGCATTGTAGTGTTTATTGGGAGTGTACAACATGCTGTTCATTGTAGTGTTGAGTTGGAGTATAGAACATGCTATTCATTGTAGTGTTGAGTGAGAGTGTAGAAAATGCTATTCATTGTAGTGTTGAGTGGGAGTATACAACATGCTGTTCATTGTAGTGTTCAGTGGGAGTGTAGAACATGCTGTTCATGGTAGTGTTGAGTGGGAGTGTAGAACATGCTGTTCATGGTAGTGTTGAGTGGGAGTGTACAACATGCTGTTCATTGTAGTGTTGAGTGGGAGTGTAGAACATGCTGTTCATGGTAGTGTTGAGTGGGAGTGTACTACATGCTGTTCATTGTAGTGTTGAATGGGAGTTTACTACATGCTTTTCATTGTAGTGTTGAGTGGGAGTGTACACCATGCTGTTCATTGTAGTGTTGAGTGGGAGTGTACACCATGCTGTTCATTGTAGTGTTGAGTGGGAGTGTAGAACATGCTGTTCATTGTAGTGTTGAGTGGGAGTGTACAACATGCTGTTCATTGTAGTGTTAAGTGGGAGTGCACAACATGCTGTTCATTGTAGTGTTGAGTGGGAGTGTAGAACATGCTGTTCATGGTAGTGTTGAGTGGGAGTGTACTACATGCTGTTCATTGTAGTGTTGAGTGGGAGTGTACTACATGCTTTTCATTGTAGTGTTGAGTGGGAGTGTACACCATGCTGTTCATTGTAGTGTTGAGTGGGAGTGTACAACATGCTGTTCAATGTAGTGTTAAGTGGGAGTGCACAACATGCTGTTCACTGTAGTGTTGAGTGGGAGTGTACAAAATGATGTTCATTGTAGTGTGTATTGGGAGTGTACAACATGCTGTTCATTGTAGTGTTGAGTGGGAGTATAGAACATGCTATTTATTGTAGTGTTGAGTGAGAATGTAGAAAGTGGGAGTGTACAACATGCTATTCATTGTAGTGTTGAGTGAGAGTGTAGAAAATGCTATTCATTTTAGTGTTGAGTGGGAGTGTACAACATGCTGTTCATTGTAGTGTTGAGTGGGAGTGTAGAACATGCTGTTCATGGTAGTGTTGAGTGGGAGTGTACAACATGCTGTTCATTGTAGTGTTGAGTGGGAGTGTACAACATGTTGTTCATTGTAGTGTTGAGTGGGAGTGTACAACATGCTGTTCATTGTAGTGTTGAGTGGGAGTGTACAACATGCTGTTCATGGTAGTGTTGAGTGGGAGTGTACTACATGTTGTTCATTGTAGTGTTGAGTGGGAGTGTAGAACATGCTGTTCATTGTAGTGTTGAGTGGAGTGTAAAACATGCTGTTCATTGTAGTGTTGAGTGGGAGTGTAGAACATGCTGTTCATTGTAGTGTTGAGTGGGAGTGTACAACATGATGTTCATTGTAGTGTTGAGTGGGAGTGTACAACATGCTGTTCATTGTAGTGTTGAGTGCGAGTGTACTACATGCTGTTCATTGTAGTGTTGAGTGCGAGTGTACTACATGCTGTTCATTGTAGTGTTGAGTGGGAGTGTACTACATGCTGTTCATTGTAGTGTTGAGTGGGAGTGTACAACATGCTGTTCATTGTAGTGTTGAGTGGGAGTCTACTACATGCTGTTCATTGTAGTGTTGAGAGGGAGTGTAAAACATGCTGTTCATTGTAGTGTTGAGTGGGAGTGTAGAACATGCTGTTCATTGTAGTGTTAAGTGGGAGTGTACTACATGCTGTTCATTGTAGTGTTGAGTGGGAGTGTACAAAATGATGTTCATTGTAGTGTGTATCGGGAGTGTACAACATGCTGTTCATTGTAGTGTTGAGTGGGAGTATAGAACATGCTATTTATTGTAGTGTTGAGTGAGAGTGTAGAAAGTGGGAGTGTACAACATGCTATTCATTGTTGTATTGAGTGAGAGTGTAGAAAATGCTATTCATTGTAGTGTTGAGTGGGAGTATAGAACATGCTATTTATTGTAGTGTTGAGTGAGAATGTAGAAAGTGGGAGTGTACAACATGCTATTCATTGTAGTGTTGAGTGCGAGTGTACTACATGCTGTTCATTGTAGTGTTGAGTGGGAGTGTACTACATGCTGTTCATTGTAGTGTTGAGTGGGAGTGTACTACATGCTGTTCATTGTAGTGTTGAGTGGGAGTGTACTACATGCTGTTCATTGTAGTGTTGAGTGGGAGTGTACTACATGCTTTTCATTGTAGTGTTGAGTGGGAGTGTACACCATGCTGTTCATTGTAGTGTTAAGTGGGAGTGCACAACATGCTGTTCACTGTAGTGTTGAGTGGGAGTGTACAAAATGATGTTCATTGTAGTGTGTATTGGGAGTGTACAACATGCTGTTCATTGTAGTGTTGAGTGGGAGTATAGAACATGCTATTTATTGTAGTGTTGAGTGAGAATGTAGAAAGTGGGAGTGTACAACATGCTATTCATTGTAGTGTTGAGTGCGAGTGTACTACATGCTGTTCATTGTAGTGTTGAGTGGGAGTGTACTACATGCTGTTCATTGTAGTGTTGAGTGGGAGTGTACTACATGCTGTGCATTGTAGTGTTGAGTGGGAGTGTACAACATGCTGTTCATTGTAGTGTTGAGTGGGAGTGTACAACATGCTGTTCATTGTAGTGTTGAGTGGGAGTGTACAACATGCTGTTCATTGTAGTGTTGAGTGGGAGTGTACTACATGCTGTTCATTGTAGTGTTGAGTGGGAGTGTACAACATGCTGTTCATTGTAGTGTTGAGTGGGAGTGTACAACATGCTGTTCATTGTTATGTTGAGTGGGAGTGTACAAAATTATGTGCATTGTAGTGTTTATTGGGAGTGTACAACATGCTGTTCATTGTAGTGTTGAGTTGGAGTATAGAACATGCTATTCATTGTAGTGTTGAGTGGGAGTGTAGAACATGCTGTTTATGGTAGTGTTGAGTGGGTGTGTACAACATGCTGTTCATGGTAGCGTTGAGTGGGAGTGTACAACATGCTGTTAATGGTAGTGTTGAGTGGGAGTGTACTACATGTTGTTCATTGTAGTGTTGAGTGGGAGTGTACAACATGCTGTTCATTGTAGTGTTGAGTGGGAGTGTAAAACATGCTGTTCATTGTAGTGTTGAGTGGGAGTGTACAACATGCTGTTCATTGTAGTGTTGAGTGGGAGTGTACACCATGCTGTTCATTGTAGTGTTGAGTGGGAGTGTACTACATGCTGTTCATTGTAGTGTTGAGAGGGAGTAAAACATGCTGTTCATTGTAGTGTTGAGTGGGAGTGTACTACATGCTGTTCATTGTAGTGTTGAATGTGAGTGTACAACATGCTGTTCATTGTAGTGTTGAGTGGGAGTGTACAACATGCTGTTCATTGTAGTGTTGAGAGGGAGTGTACACCATGCTGTTCATTGTAGTGTTGAGTGGGAGTGTACAACATGCTGTTCATTGTAGTGTTGAGTGGGAGTGTACAACATGCTGTTCATTGTAGTGTTGAGTGGGAGTGTACAACATGCTGTTCATTGTAGTGTTGAGTGGGAGTGTACTACATGCTGTTCATTGTAGTGTTGAGTGGGATTGTACAACATGCTGTTCATTGTAGTGTTGAGTGGGAGTGTACTACATGCTGTTCATTGTAGTGTTGAGTGGGAGTGTACTACATGCTGTTCATTGTAGTGTTGAGTGGGAGTGTACACCATGCTGTTCATTGTAGTGTTGAGTGGGAGTGTATAACATGCTGTTCATTGTAGTGTTGAGTGGGAGTCTACTACATGCTGTTCATTGTAGTGTTGAGAGGGAGTGTAAAACATGCTGTTCATTGTAGTGTTGAGTGGGAGTGTAGAACATGCTGTTCATTGTAGTGTTGAGTGGGAGTCTACTACATGCTGTTCATTGTAGTGTTGAGAGGGAGTGTAAAACATGCTGTTCATTGTAGTGTTGAGTGGGAGTGTAGAACATGCTGTTCATTGTAGTGTTAAGTGGGAGTGTACTACGTGCTGTTCATTGTAGTGTTGAGTGGGAGTGTACAAAATGATGTTCATTGTAGTGTGTATTGGGAGTGTACAACATGCTGTTCATTGTAGTGTTGAGTGGGAGTATAGAACATGCTATTTATTGTAGTGTTGAGTGAGAGTGTAGAAAGTGGGAGTGTACAACATGCTATTCATTGTTGTATTGAGTGAGAGTGTAGAAAATGCTATCCATTGTAGTGTTGAATGGGAGTGTAGAACATGCTTTTCATTGTAGTGTTGAGTGGGAGTGTACTACATGCTGTTCATTGTAGTGTTGAGTGGGAGTGTACAACATGCTGTTCATTGTAGTGTTGAGTGGGAGTGTACAACATGCTGTTCATTGTAGTGTTGAGTGGGAGTGTACAACATGCTGTTCATTGTAGTGTTGAGTGGGAGTGTACAACATGCTGTTCATTGTTATGTTGAGTGGGAGTGTACAAAATGATGTGCATTGTAGTGTTTATTGGGAGTGTACAACATGCTGTTCATTGTAGTGTTGAGTTGGAGTATAGAACATGCTATTCATTGTAGTGTTGAGTGAGAGTGTAGAAAATGCTATTCATTGTAGTGTTGAGTGGGAGTATACAACATGCTGTTCATTGTAGTGTTGAGTGGGAGTGTAGAACATGCTTTTTATTGTAGTGTTGAGTGAGAGTGTAGAAAGTGGGAGTGTACAACATGCTATTCATTGTAGTATTGAGTGAGAGTGTACAAAATGATGTGCATTGTAGTGTTTATTGGGAGTGTACAACATGCTGTTCATTGTAGTGTTGAGTTGGAGTATAGAACATGCTATTCATTGTAGAGTTGAGTGAGAGTGTAGAAAATGCTATTCATTGTAGTGTTGAGCGGGAGTATACAACATGCTGTTCATTGTAGTGTTGAGTGGGAGTGTAGAACATGCTGTTCATGGTAGTGTTGAGTGGGAGTGTAGAACATGCTGTTCATGGTAGTGTTGAGTGGGAGTGTACAACATGCTGTTCATTGTAGTGTTGAGTGGGAGTGTAGAACATGCTGTTCATGGTAGTGTTGAGTGGGAGTGTACTACATGCTGTTCATTGTAGTGTTGAGTGGGAGTGTACTACATGCTTTTCATTGTAGTGTTGAGTGGGAGTGTACACCATGCTGTTCATTGTAGTGTTGAGTGGGAGTGTACACCGTGCTGTTCATTGTAGTGTTGAGTGGGAGTGTAGAACATGCTGTTCATTGTAGTGTTGAGTGGGAGTGTACAACATGCTGTTCATTGTAGTGTTAAGTGGGAGTGCACAACATGCTGTTCATTGTAGTGTTGAGTGAGAGTGTAGAACATGCTGTTCATGGTAGTGTTGAGTGGGAGTGTACTACATGATGTTCATTGTAGTGTTGAGTGGGAGTGTACTACATGCTTTTCATTGTAGTGTTGAGTGGGAGTGTACACCATGCTGTTCATTGTAGTGTTGAGTGGGAGTGTACAACATGCTGTTCATTGTAGTGTTGAGTGGGAGTGTACAACATGCTGTTCATTGTAGTGTTGAGTGGGAGTATAGAACATGCTATTTATTGTAGTGTTGAGTGAGAATGTAGAAAGTGGGAGTGTACAACATGCTATTCATTGTAGTGTTGAGTGCGAGTGTACTACATGCTGTTCATTGTAGTGTTGAGTGGGAGTGTACTACATGCTGTTCATTGTAGTGTTGAGTGGGAGTGTACTACATGCTGTTCATTGTAGTGTTGAGTGGGAGTGTACAACATGCTGTTCATTGTAGTGTTGAGTGGGAGTGTACAACATGCTGTTCATTGTAGTGTTGAATGGGAGTGTACAACATGCTGTTCATTGTAGTGTTGAGTGGGAGTGTACTACATGCTGTTCATTGTAGTGTTGAGTGGGAGTGTACAACATGCTGTTCATTGTAGTGTTGAGTGGGAGTGTACAACATGCTGTTCATTGTTATGTTGAGTGGGAGTGTACAAAATTATGTGCATTGTAGTGTTTATTGGGAGTGTACAACATGCTGTTCATTGTAGTGTTGAGTTGGAGTATAGAACATGCTATTCATTGTAGTGTTGAGTGGGAGTGTAGAACATGCTGTTTATGGTAGTGTTGAGTGGGTGTGTACAACATGCTGTTCATGGTAGCGTTGAGTGGGAGTGTACAACATGCTGTTAATGGTAGTGTTGAGTGGGAGTGTACTACATGTTGTTCATTGTAGTGTTGAGTGGGAGTGTACAACATGCTGTTCATTGTAGTGTTGAGTGGGAGTGTAAAACATGCTGTTCATTGTAGTGTTGAGTGGGAGTGTACAACATGCTGTTCATTGTAGTGTTGAGTGGGAGTGTACACCATGCTGTTCATTGTAGTGTTGAGTGGGAGTGTACTACATGCTGTTCATTGTAGTGTTGAGAGGGAGTAAAACATGCTGTTCATTGTAGTGTTGAGTGGGAGTGTACTACATGCTGTTCATTGTAGTGTTGAATGTGAGTGTACAACATGCTGTTCATTGTAGTGTTGAGTGGGAGTGTACAACATGCTGTTCATTGTAGTGTTGAGAGGGAGTGTACACCATGCTGTTCATTGTAGTGTTGAGTGGGAGTGTACAACATGCTGTTCATTGTAGTGTTGAGTGGGAGTGTACAACATGCTGTTCATTGTAGTGTTGAGTGGGAGTGTACAACATGCTGTTCATTGTAGTGTTGAGTGGGAGTGTACAACATGCTGTTCATTGTTATGTTGAGTGGGAGTGTACAAAATTATGTGCATTGTAGTGTTTATTGGGAGTGTACAACATGCTGTTCATTGTAGTGTTGAGTTGGAGTATAGAACATGCTATTCATTGTAGTGTTGAGTGGGAGTGTAGAACATGCTGTTTATGGTAGTGTTGAGTGGGTGTGTACAACATGCTGTTCATGGTAGCGTTGAGTGGGAGTGTACAACATGCTGTTAATGGTAGTGTTGAGTGGGAGTGTACTACATGTTGTTCATTGTAGTGTTGAGTGGGAGTGTACAACATGCTGTTCATTGTAGTGTTGAGTGGGAGTGTAAAACATGCTGTTCATTGTAGTGTTGAGTGGGAGTGTACAACATGCTGTTCATTGTAGTGTTGAGTGGGAGTGTACACCATGCTGTTCATTGTAGTGTTGGGTGGGAGTGTACTACATGCTGTTCATTGTAGTGTTGAGAGGGAGTAAAACATGCTGTTCATTGTAGTGTTGAGTGGGAGTGTACTACATGCTGTTCATTGTAGTGTTGAATGTGAGTGTACAACATGCTGTTCATTGTAGTGTTGAGTGGGAGTGTACAACATGCTGTTCATTGTAGTGTTGAGAGGGAGTGTACACCATGCTGTTCATTGTAGTGTTGAGTGGGAGTGTACAACATGCTGTTCATTGTAGTGTTGAGTGGGAGTGTACAACATGCTGTTCATTGTAGTGTTGAGTGGGAGTGTACAACATGCTGTTCATTGTAGTGTTGAGTGGGAGTGTACTACATGCTGTTCATTGTAGTGTTGAGTGGGATTGTACAACATGCTGTTCATTGTAGTGTTGAGTGGGAGTGTACTACATGCTGTTCATTGTAGTGTTGAGTGGGAGTGTACTACATGCTGTTCATTGTAGTGTTGAGTGGGAGTGTACACCATGCTGTTCATTGTAGTGTTGAGTGGGAGTGTATAACATGCTGTTCATTGTAGTGTTGAGTGGGAGTCTACTACATGCTGTTCATTGTAGTGTTGAGAGGGAGTGTAAAACATGCTGTTCATTGTAGTGTTGAGTGGGAGTGTAGAACATGCTGTTCATTGTAGTGTTGAGTGGGAGTCTACTACATGCTGTTCATTGTAGTGTTGAGAGGGAGTGTAAAACATGCTGTTCATTGTAGTGTTGAGTGGGAGTGTAGAACATGCTGTTCATTGTAGTGTTAAGTGGGAGTGTACTACGTGCTGTTCATTGTAGTGTTGAGTGGGAGTGTACAAAATGATGTTCATTGTAGTGTGTATTGGGAGTGTACAACATGCTGTTCATTGTAGTGTTGAGTGGGAGTATAGAACATGCTATTTATTGTAGTGTTGAGTGAGAGTGTAGAAAGTGGGAGTGTACAACATGCTATTCATTGTTGTATTGAGTGAGAGTGTAGAAAATGCTATCCATTGTAGTGTTGAATGGGAGTGTAGAACATGCTTTTCATTGTAGTGTTGAGTGGGAGTGTACTACATGCTGTTCATTGTAGTGTTGAGTGGGAGTGTACAACATGCTGTTCATTGTAGTGTTGAGTGGGAGTGTACAACATGCTGTTCATTGTAGTGTTGAGTGGGAGTGTACAACATGCTGTTCATTGTAGTGTTGAGTGGGAGTGTACAACATGCTGTTCATTGTTATGTTGAGTGGGAGTGTACAAAATGATGTGCATTGTAGTGTTTATTGGGAGTGTACAACATGCTGTTCATTGTAGTGTTGAGTTGGAGTATAGAACATGCTATTCATTGTAGTGTTGAGTGAGAGTGTAGAAAATGCTATTCATTGTAGTGTTGAGTGGGAGTATACAACATGCTGTTCATTGTAGTGTTGAGTGGGAGTGTAGAACATGCTATTTATTGTAGTGTTGAGTGAGAGTGTAGAAAGTGGGAGTGTACAACATGCTATTCATTGTAGTATTGAGTGAGAGTGTACAAAATGATGTGCATTGTAGTGTTTATTGGGAGTGTACAACATGCTGTTCATTGTAGTGTTGAGTTGGAGTATAGAACATGCTATTCATTGTAGAGTTGAGTGAGAGTGTAGAAAATGCTATTCATTGTAGTGTTGAGTGGGAGTATACAACATGCTGTTCATTGTAGTGTTGAGTGGGAGTGTAGAACATGCTGTTCATGGTAGTGTTGAGTGGGAGTGTAGAACATGCTGTTCATGGTAGTGTTGAGTGGGAGTGTACAACATGCTGTTCATTGTAGTGTTGAGTGGGAGTGTAGAACATGCTGTTCATGGTAGTGTTGAGTGGGAGTGTACTACATGCTGTTCATTGTAGTGTTGAGTGGGAGTGTACTACATGCTTTTCATTGTAGTGTTGAGTGGGAGTGTACACCATGCTGTTCATTGTAGTGTTGAGTGGGAGTGTACACCATGCTGTTCATTGTAGTGTTGAGTGGGAGTGTAGAACATGCTGTTCATTGTAGTGTTGAGTGGGAGTGTACAACATGCTGTTCATTGTAGTGTTAAGTGGGAGTGTACTACGTGCTGTTCATTGTAGTGTTGAGTGGGAGTGTACAAAATGATGTTCATTGTAGTGTGTATTGGGAGTGTACAACATGCTGTTCATTGTAGTGTTGAGTGGGAGTATAGAACATGCTATTTATTGTAGTGTTGAGTGAGAGTGTAGAAAGTGGGAGTGTACAACATGCTATTCATTGTTGTATTGAGTGAGAGTGTAGAAAATGCTATCCATTGTAGTGTTGAATGGGAGTGTAGAACATGCTTTTCATTGTAGTGTTGAGTGGGAGTGTACTACATGCTGTTCATTGTAGTGTTGAGTGGGAGTGTACAACATGCTGTTCATTGTAGTGTTGAGTGGGAGTGTACAACATGCTGTTCATTGTAGTGTTGAGTGGGAGTGTACAACATGCTGTTCATTGTAGTGTTGAGTGGGAGTGTACAACATGCTGTTCATTGTTATGTTGAGTGGGAGTGTACAAAATGATGTGCATTGTAGTGTTTATTGGGAGTGTACAACATGCTGTTCATTGTAGTGTTGAGTTGGAGTATAGAACATGCTATTCATTGTAGTGTTGAGTGAGAGTGTAGAAAATGCTATTCATTGTAGTGTTGAGTGGGAGTATACAACATGCTGTTCATTGTAGTGTTGAGTGGGAGTGTAGAACATGCTATTTATTGTAGTGTTGAGTGAGAGTGTAGAAAGTGGGAGTGTACAACATGCTATTCATTGTAGTATTGAGTGAGAGTGTACAAAATGATGTGCATTGTAGTGTTTATTGGGAGTGTACAACATGCTGTTCATTGTAGTGTTGAGTTGGAGTATAGAACATGCTATTCATTGTAGAGTTGAGTGAGAGTGTAGAAAATGCTATTCATTGTAGTGTTGAGTGGGAGTATACAACATGCTGTTCATTGTAGTGTTGAGTGGGAGTGTAGAACATGCTGTTCATGGTAGTGTTGAGTGGGAGTGTAGAACATGCTGTTCATGGTAGTGTTGAGTGGGAGTGTACAACATGCTGTTCATTGTAGTGTTGAGTGGGAGTGTAGAACATGCTGTTCATGGTAGTGTTGAGTGGGAGTGTACTACATGCTGTTCATTGTAGTGTTGAGTGGGAGTGTACTACATGCTTTTCATTGTAGTGTTGAGTGGGAGTGTACACCATGCTGTTCATTGTAGTGTTGAGTGGGAGTGTACACCATGCTGTTCATTGTAGTGTTGAGTGGGAGTGTAGAACATGCTGTTCATTGTAGTGTTGAGTGGGAGTGTACAACATGCTGTTCATTGTAGTGTTAAGTGGGAGTGCACAACATGCTGTTCATTGTAGTGTTGAGTGAGAGTGTAGAACATGCTGTTCATGGTAGTGTTGAGTGGGAGTGTACTACATGATGTTCATTGTAGTGTTGAGTGGGAGTGTACTACATGCTTTTCATTGTAGTGTTGAGTGGGAGTGTACACCATGCTGTTCATTGTAGTGTTGAGTGGGAGTGTACAACATGCTGTTCATTGTAGTGTTAAGTGGGAGTGCACAACATGCTGTTCATTGTAGTGTTGAGTGGGAGTGTACAAAATGATGTTCATTGTAGTGTGTATTGGGAGTGTACAACATGCTGTTCATTGTAGTGTTGAGTGGGAGTGTACAACATGCTGTTCATTGTTATGTTGAGTGGGAGTGTACAAAATGATGTGCATTGTAGTGTTTATTGGGAGTGTACAACATGCTGTTCATTGTAGTGTTGAGTTGGAGTATAGAACATGCTATTCATTGTAGTGTTGAGTGAGAGTGTAGAAAATGCTATTCATTGTAGTGTTGAGTGGGAGTATACAACATGCTGTTCATTGTAGTGTTGAGTGGGAGTGTAGAACATGCTGTTCATGGTAGTGTTGAGTGGGAGTGTAGAACATGCTGTTCATGGTAGTGTTGAGTGGGAGTGTAGAACATGCTGTTCATTGTAGTGTTGAGTGGGAGTGTAGAACATGCTGTTCATGGTAGTGTTGAGTGGGAGTGTACTACATGCTGTTCATTGTAGTGTTGAGTGGGAGTGTACTACATGCTTTTCATTGTAGTGTTGAGTGGGAGTGTACACCATGCTGTTCATTGTAGTGTTGAGTGGGAGTGTAGAACATGCTGTTCATTGTAGTGTTGAGTGGGAGTGTACAACATGATGTTCATTGTAGTGTTAAGTGGGAGTGCACAACATGCTGTTCATTGTAGTGTTGAGTGGGAGTGTAGAACATGCTGTTCATGGTAGTGTTGAGTGGGAGTGTACTACATGCTGTTCATTGTAGTGTTGAGTGGGAGTGTACTACATGCTGTTCATTGTAGTGTTGAGTGGGAGTGTACAACATGCTGTTTATTGTAGTGTTAAGTGGGAGTGTACTACATGCTGTTCATTGTAGTGTTGAGTGGGAGTGTACTACATGCTGTTCATTGTAGTGTTGAGTGGGAGTGTACTACATGCTGTTCATTGTAGTGTTGAGTGGGAGTGTACTACATGCTGTTCATTGTAGTGTTGAGAGGGAGTGTAGAACATGCTTTTCATTGTAGTGTTGAGTGGGAGTGTACTACATGCTGTTCATTGTAGTGTTGAGTGGGAGTGTACTACATGCTGTTCATTGTAGTGTTGAGTGGGAGTGTACAACATGCTGTTCATTGTAGTGTTGAGTGGGAGTGTACTACATGCTGTTCATTGTAGTGTTGAGAGGGAGTGTAAAACATGCTGTTCATTGTAGTGTTGAGTGGGATTGTAGAACATGCTGTTCATTGTAGTGTTAAGTGGGAGTGTACTACATGCTGTTCATTGTAGTGTTGAGTGGGATTGTACAAAATGATGTTCATTGTAGTGTGTATTGGGAGTGTACAACATGCTGTTCATTGTAGTGTTGAGTGGGAGTATAGAACATGCTATTTATTGTAGTGTTGAGTGAGGGTGTAGAAAGTGGGAGTGTACAACATGCTATTCATTGTAGTGTTGAGTGGGAGTGTAGAACATGCTTTTCATTGTAGTGTTGAGTGGGAGTGTACAACATGTTGTTCATTGTAGTGTTGAGTGGGAGTGTACAACATGCTGTTCATTGTAGTGTTGAGTGGGAGTGTACAACATGCTGTTAATGGTAGTGTTGAGTGGGAGTGTACTACATGTTGTTCATTGTAGTGTTGAGTGGGAGTGTAGAACATGCTGTTCATTGTAGTGTTGAGTGGAGTGTAAAACATGCTGTTCATTGTAGTGTTGAGTGGGAGTGTAGAACATGCTGTTCATTGTAGTGTTGAGTGGGAGTGTACAACATGCTGTTCATTGTAGTGTTGAGTGGGAGTGTACAACATGCTGTTAATTGTAGTGTTAAGTGGGAGTGTACTACATGCTGTTCATTGTAGTGTTGAGTGGGAGTGTACTACATGCTGTTCATTGTAGTGTTGAGTGGGAGTGTACAACATGCTGTTCATTGTAGTGTTGAGTGGGAGTGTACAACATGCTGTTAATTGTAGTGTTAAGTGGGAGTGTACTACATGCTGTTCATTGTAGTGTTGAGTGGGAGTGTACTACATGCTGTTCATTGTAGTGTTGAGTGGGAGTGTACTACATGCTGTTCATTGTAGTGTTGAGTGGGAGTGTACTACATGCTATTCATTGTAGTGTTGAGAGGGAGTGTAGAACATGCTTTTCATTGTAGTGTTGAATGGGAGTGTACTACATGCTGTTCATTGTAGTGTTGAGTGGGAGTGTACTACATGCTGTTCATTGTAGTGTTGAGTGGGAGTGTACAACATGCTGTTCATTGTAGTGTTGAGTGGGAGTGTACTACATGCTGTTCATTGTAGTGTTGAGAGGGAGTGTAAAACATGCTGTTCATTGTAGTGTTGAGTGGGAGTGTAGAACATGCTGTTCATTGTAGTGTTAAGTGGGAGTGTACTACATGCTGTTCATTGTAGTGTTGAGTGGGATTGTACAAAATGATGTTCATTGTAGTGTGTATTGGGAGTGTACAACATGCTGTTCATTGTAGTGTTGAGTGGGAGTATAGAACATGCTATTTATTGTAGTGTTGAGTGAGGGTGTAGAAAGTGGGAGTGTACAACATGCTTTTCATTGTAGTATTGAGTGAGAGTGTAGAAAATGCTATTCATTGTAGTGTTGAGTGGGAGTGTAGAACATGCTTTTCATTGTAGTGTTGAGTGGGAGTGTACAACATGTTGTTCATTGTAGTGTTGAGTGGGAGTGTACAACATGCTGTTCATTGTAGTGTTGAGTGGGAGTGTACAACATGCTGTTAATGGTAGTGTTGAGTGGGAGTGTACTACATGTTGTTCATTGTAGTGTTGAGTGGGAGTGTAGAACATGCTGTTCATTGTAGTGTTGAGTGGAGTGTAAAACATGCTGTTCATTGTAGTGTTGAGTGGGAGTGTAGAACATGCTGTTCATTGTAGTGTTGAGTGGGAGTGTACAACATGCTGTTCATTGTAGTGTTGAGTGGGAGTGTACAACATGCTGTTAATTGTAGTGTTAAGTGGGAGTGTACTACATGCTGTTCATTGTAGTGTTGAGTGGGAGTGTACTACATGCTGTTCATTGTAGTGTTGAGTGGGAGTGTACAACATGCTGTTCATTGTAGTGTTGAGTGGGAGTGTACAACATGCTGTTAATTGTAGTGTTAAGTGGGAGTGTACTACATGCTGTTCATTGTAGTGTTTAGTGGGAGTGTACTACATGCTGTTCATTGTAGTGTTGAGTGGGAGTGTACTACATGCTGTTCATTGTAGTGTTGAGTGGGAGTGCACTACATGCTGTTCATTGTAGTGTTGAGAGGGAGTGTAGAACATGCTTTTCATTGTAGTGTTGAGTGGGAGTGTACTACATGCTGTTCATTGTAGTGTTGAGTGGGAGTGTACTACATGCTGTTCATTGTAGTGTTGAGTGGGAGTGTACTACATGCTGTTCATTGTAGTGTTGAGAGGGAGTGTAAAACATGCTGTTCATTGTAGTGTTGAGTGGGAGTGTAGAACATGCTGTTCATTGTAGTGTTAAGTGGGAGTGTACTACATGCTGTTCATTGTAGTGTTGAGTGGGATTGTACAAAATGATGTTCATTGTAGTGTGTATTGGGAGTGTACAACATGCTGTTCATTGTAGTGTTGAGTGGGAGTATAGAACATGCTATTTATTGTAGTGTTGAGTGAGGGTGTAGAAAGTGGGAGTGTACAACATGCTATTCATTGTAGTATTGAGTGAGAGTGTAGAAAATGCTATTCATTGTAGTGTTGAGTGGGAGTGTAGAACATGCTTTTCATTGTCGTGTTGAGTGGGAGTGTACTACATGCTGTTCATTGTAGTGTTGAGTGGGAGTGTACAACATGCTGTTCATTGTAGTGTTGAGAGGGAGTGTAAAACATGCTGTTCATTGTAGTGTTGAGTGGGAGTGTAGAACATGCTGTTCATTGTAGTGTTAAGTGGGAGTGTACTACATGCTGTTCATTGTAGTGTTGAGTGGGAGTGTACAAAATGATGTTCATTGTAGTGTGTATTTGGAGTGTACAACATGCTGTTCATTGTAGTGTTGAGTGGGAGTATAGAACATGCTATTTATTGTAGTGTTGAGTGAGAGTGTAGAAAGTGGGAGTGTACAACATGCTATTCATTGTAGTATTGAGTGAGAGTGTAGAAAATGCTATTCATTGTAGTGTTGAGTGGGAGTGTAGAACATGCTTTTCATTGTAGTGTTGAGTGGGAGTGTACTACATGCTGTTCATTGTAGTGTTGAGTGGGAGTGTACAACATGCTGTTCATTGTAGTGTTGAGTGGGAGTGTACAACATGCTGTTCATTGTAGTGTTAAGTGGGAGTGTACAACATGCTGTTCATTGTAGTGTTGAGTGGGAGTGTACTACATGCTGTTCATTGTAATGTTAGGTGGGAGTGTACTACATGCTGTTTATTGTAGTTTTGAGTGGGAGTGTACAACATGCTGTTCATTGTAGTGTTGAGTGGGAGTGTACAACATGCTGTTCATTGTAGTGTTGAGTGGGAGTGTACAACATGCTGTTCATTGTAGTGTTAAGTGGGAGTGTACTACATGCTGTTCATTGTAGTGTTGAGTGGGAGTGTAGAACATGCTGTTCATTGTAGTGTTGAGAGGGAGTGTAAAACATGCTGTTCATTGTAGTGTTGAGTGGGAGTGTAGAACATGCTGTTCATTGTAGTGTTAAGTGGGAGTGTACTACATGCTGTTCATTGTAGTGTTGAGTGGGAGTGTACTACATGCTGTTCATTGTAGTGTTGAGTGGGAGTGTACTACATGCTGTTCATTGTAGTGTTGAGTGGGAGTGTACAACATGCTGTTCATTGTAGTGTTGAGAGGGAGTGTAAAACATGCTGTTCATTGTAGTGTTGAGTGGGAGTGTACTACATGCTGTTCATTGTAGTGTTGAGTGGGAGTGTACTACATGCTGTTCATTGTAGTGTTGAGTGGGAGTGTACAACATGCTGTTCATTGTAGTGTTGAGAGGGAGTGTACAACATGCTGTTCATTGTAGTGTTGACTGGGAGTGTACTACATGCTGTTCATTGTAGTGTTGAGTGGGAGTGTACACCATGCTGTTCATTGTAGTGTTGAGTGGGAGTGTACTACATGCTGTTCATTGTAGTGTTGAGTGGGAGTGTATAACATGCTGTTCATTGTATTGTTGAGTGGGAGTGTACAACATGCTGTTCATTGTAGTGTTGAGTGGGAGTGTACAACATGCTGTTCATTGTAGTGTTGAGAGGGAGTGTACTACATGCTGTTCATTGTAGTGTTGAGTGGGAGTGTACAACATGCTGTTCATTGTAGTGTTGAGTGGGAGTGTACAACATGCTGTTCATTGTAGTGTTGAGTGGGAGTGTACAACATGCTGTTCATTGTAGTGTTGAGTGGGAGTGTACAAAATGCTGTTCATTGTAGTGTTTATTGGGAGTGTACCACATGCTGTTCATTGTAGTGTTGAGTGGGAGTATAGAACATGCTATTTATTGTAGTGTTGAGTGAGAGTGTAGAAAATGATGTTCATTGTAGTGTTGAGTGGGAGTGTACAACATGCTGTTAATGGTAGTGTTGAGTGGGAGTGTACTACATGTTGTTCATTGTAGTGTTGAGTGGGAGTGTAGAACATGCTGTTCATGGTAGTGTTGAGTGGGTGTGTACAACATGCTGTTCATGGTAGCGTTGAGTGGGAGTGTACAACATGCTGTTAATGGTAGTGTTGAGTGGGAGTGTACTACATGTTGTTCATTGTAGTGTTGAGTGGGAGTGTACAACATGCTGTTCATTGTAGTGTTGAGTGGGAGTGTAAAACATGCTGTTCATTGTAGTGTTGAGTGGGAGTGTACAACATGCTGTTCATTGTAGTGTTGAGTGGGAGTGTACACCATGCTGTTCATTGTAGTGTTGAGTGGGTGTGTACTACATGCTGTTCATTGTAGTGTTGAGAGGGAGTAAAACATGCTGTTCATTGTAGTGTTGAGTGGGAGTGTACTACATGCTGTTCATTGTAGTGTTGAATGTGAGTGTACAACATGCTGTTCATTGTAGTGTTGAGTGGGAGTGTACAACATGCTGTTCATTGTAGTGTTGAGAGGGAGTGTACACCATGCTGTTCATTGTAGTGTTGAGTGGGAGTGTACAACATGCTGTTCATTGTAGTGTTGAGTGGGAGTGTACAACATGCTGTTCATTGTAGTGTTGAGTGGGAGTGTACAACATGCTGTTCATTGTAGTGTTGAGTGGGAGTGTACTACATGCTGTTCATTGTAGTGTTGAGTGGGATTGTACAACATGCTGTTCATTGTAGTGTTGAGTGGGAGTGTACTACATGCTGTTCATTGTAGTGTTGAGTGGGAGTGTACTACATGCTGTTCATTGTAGTGTTGAGTGGGAGTGTACACCATGCTGTTCATTGTAGTGTTGAGTGGGAGTGTATAACATGCTGTTCATTGTAGTGTTGAGTGGGAGTGTACAACATGCTGTTCATTGTAGTGTTGAGTGGGAGTGTACAACATGCTGTTCATTGTAGTGTTGAGTGCGAGTGTACTACATGCTGTTCATTGTAGTGTTGAGTGGGAGTGTACTACATGCTGTGCATTGTAGTGTTGAGTGGGAGTGTACTACATGCTGTTCATTGTAGTGTTGAGTGGGAGTGTACAACATGCTGTTCATTGTAGTGTTGAGTGGGAGTCTACTACATGCTGTTCATTGTAGTGTTGAGAGGGAGTGTAAAACATGCTGTTCATTGTAGTGTTGAGTGGGAGTGTAGAACATGCTGTTCATTGTAGTGTTAAGTGGGAGTGTACTACATGCTGTTCATTGTAGTGTTGAGTGGGAGTGTACAAAATGATGTTCATTGTAGTGTGTATTGGGAGTGTACAACATGCTGTTCATTGTAGTGTTGAGTGGGAGTATAGAACATGCTATTTATTGTAGTGTTGAGTGAGAGTGTAGAAAGTGGGAGTGTACAACATGCTATTCATTGTTGTATTGAGTGAGAGTGTAGAAAATGCTATTCATTGTAGTGTTGAATGGGAGTGTAGAACATGCTTTTCATTGTAGTGTTGAGTGGGAGTGTACTACATGCTGTTCATTGTAGTGTTGAGTGGGAGTGTACAACATGCTGTTCATTGTAGTGTTGAGTGGGAGTGTACAACATGCTGTTCATTGTAGTGTTGAGTGGGAGTGTACAACATGCTGTTCATTGTAGTGTTGATTGGGAGTGTACAACATGCTGTTCATTGTTATGTTGAGTGGGAGTGTACAAAATGATGTGCATTGTAGTGTTTATTGGGAGTGTACAACATGCTGTTCATTGTAGTGTTGAGTTGGAGTATAGAACATGCTATTCATTGTAGTGTTGAGTGAGAGTGTAGAAAATGCTATTCATTGTAGTGTTGAGTGGGAGTATACAACATGCTGTTCATTGTAGTGTTGAGTGGGAGTGTAGAACATGCTATTTATTGTAGTGTTGAGTGAGAGTGTAGAAAGTGGGAGTGTACAACATGCTATTCATTGTAGTATTGAGTGAGAGTGTAGAAAATGATGTGCATTGTAGTGTTTATAGGGAGTATACAACATGCTGTTCATTGTAGTGTTGAGTGGGAGTGTAGAACATGCTGTTCATGGTAGTGTTGAGTGGGAGTGTAGAACATGCTGTTCATGGTAGTGTTGAGTGGGAGTGTACAACATGCTGTTCATTGTAGTGTTGAGTGGGAGTGTACACCATGCTGTTCATTGTAGTGTTGAGTGGGAGTGTAGAACATGCTGTTCATTGTAGTGTTGAGTGGGAGTGTACAACATGCTGTTCATTGTAGTGTTAAGTGGGAGTGCACAACATGCTGTTCATTGTAGTGTTGAGTGAGAGTGTAGAACATGCTGTTCATGGTAGTGTTGAGTGGGAGTGTACTACATGCTGTTCATTGTAGTGTTGAGTGGGAGTGTACTACATGCTTTTCATTGTAGTGTTGAGTGGGAGTGTACACCATGCTGTTCATTGTAGTGTTGAGTGGGAGTGTACAACATGCTGTTCATTGTAGTGTTAAGTGGGAGTGCACAACATGCTGTTCATTGTAGTGTTGAGTGGGAGTGTACAAAATGATGTTCATTGTAGTGTGTATTGGGAGTGTACAACATGCTGTTCATTGTAGTGTTGAGTGGGAGTGTACAACATGCTGTTCATTGTTATGTTGAGTGGGAGTGTACAAAATGATGTGCATTGTAGTGTTTATTGGGAGTGTACAACATGCTGTTCATTGTAGTGTTGAGTTGGAGTATAGAACATGCTATTCATTGTAGTGTTGAGTGAGAGTGTAGAAAATGCTATTCATTGTAGTGTTGAGTGGGAGTATACAACATGCTGTTCATTGTAGTGTTGAGTGGGAGTGTAGAACATGCTGTTCATGGTAGTGTTGAGTGGGAGTGTACAACATGCTGTTCATTGTAGTGTTGAGTGGGAGTGTAGAACATGCTGTTCATGGTAGTGTTGAGTGGGAGTGTACTACATGCTGTTCATTGTAGTGTTGAGTGGGAGTGTACTACATGCTTTTCATTGTAGTGTTGAGTGGGAGTGTACACCATGCTGTTCATTGTAGTGTTGAGTGGGAGTGTACAACATGCTGTTCATTGTAGTGTTAAGTGGGAGTGCACAACATGCTGTTCACTGTAGTGTTGAGTGGGAGTGTACAAAATGATGTTCATTGTAGTGTGTATTGGGAGTGTACAACATGCTGTTCATTGTAGTGTTGAGTGGGAGTATAGAACATGCTATTTATTGTAGTGTTGAGTGAGAATGTAGAAAGTGGGAGTGTACAACATGCTATTCATTGTAGTGTTGAGTGAGAGTGTAGAAAATGCTATTCATTTTAGTGTTGAGTGGGAGTGTACAACATGCTGTTCATTGTAGTGTTGAGTGGGAGTGTAGAACATGCTGTTCATGGTAGTGTTGAGTGGGAGTGTACAACATGCTGTTCATTGTAGTGTTGAGTGGGAGTGTACAACATGTTGTTCATTGTAGTGTTGAGTGGGAGTGTACAACATGCTGTTCATTGTAGTGTTGAGTGGGAGTGTACAACATGCTGTTCATTGTAGTGTTGAGTGGGAGTGTACAACATGTTGTTCATTGTAGTGTTGAGTGGGAGTGTACAACATGCTGTTCATTGTAGTGTTGAGTGGGAGTGTACAACATGCTGTTAATGGTAGTGTTGAGTGGGACTGTACTACATGTTGTTCATTGTAGTGTTGAGTGGGAGTGTAAAACATGCTGTTCATTGTAGTGTTGAGTGGGAGTGTAGAACATGCTGTTCATTGTAGTGTTAAGTGGGAGTGTACTACATGCTGTTCATTGTAGTGTTGAGCGGGAGTGTACAAAATGATGTTCATTGTAGTGTGTATTGGGAGTGTACAACATGCTGTTCATTGTAGTGTTGAGTGGGAGTGTACAACATGCTGTTAATTGTAGTGTTAAGTGGGAGTGTACTACATGCTGTTCATTGTAGTGTTGAGTGGGAGTGTACTACATGCTGTTCATTGTAGTGTTGAGTGGGAGTGTACTACATGCTGTTCATTGTAGTGTTGAGAGGGAGTGTAGAAAATGATGTTCATTGTAGTGTTGAGTAGGAGTGTACAACATGCTGTTAATGGTAGTGTTGAGTGGGAGTGTACTACATGTTGTTCATTGTAGTGTTGAGTGGGAGTGTAGAACATGCTGTTCATGGTAGTGTTGAGTGGGAGTGTACAACATGCTGTTCATGGTAGCGTTGAGTGGGAGTGTACAACATGCTGTTAATGGTAGTGTTGAGTGGGAGTGTACTACATGTTGTTCATTGTAGTGTTGAGTGGGAGTGTACAACATGCTGTTCATTGTAGTGTTGAGTGGGAGTGTAAAACATGCTGTTCATTGTAGTGTTGAGTGGGAGTGTACAACATGCTGTTCATTGTAGTGTTGAGTGGGAGTGTACACCATGCTGTTCATTGTAGTGTTGAGTGGGAGTGTACTACATGCTGTTCATTGTAGTGTTGAGAGGGAGTAAAACATGCTGTTCATTGTAGTGTTGAGTGGGAGTGTACAACATGCTGTTCATTGTAGTGTTGAGTGGGAGTGTACAACATGCTGTTCATTGTAGTGTTGAGTGGGAGTGTACAACATGCTGTTCATTGTAGTGTTGAGTGCGAGTGTACAACATGCTGTTCATTGTAGTGTTGAGTGGGAGTGTACTACATGCTGTTCATTGTAGTGTTGAGAGGGAGTGTAAAACATGCTGTTCATTGTAGTGTTGAGTGGGAGTGTAGAACATGCTGTTCATTGTAGTGTTAAGTGGGAGTGTACTACATGCTGTTCATTGTAGTGTTGAGCGGGAGTGTACAAAATGATGTTCATTGTAGTGTGTATTGGGAGTGTACAACATGCTGTTCATTGTAGTGTTGAGTGGGAGTATAGAACATGCTATTTATTGTAGTGTTGAGTGAGAGTGTAGAAAGTGGGAGTGTACAACATGCTATTCATTGTAGTATTGAGTGAGAGTGTAGAAAATGCTATTCATTGTAGTGTTGAGTGGGAGTGTATAACATGCTTTTCATTGTAGTGTTGAGTGGGAGTGTACTACATGCTGTTCATTGTAGTGTTGAGTGGGAGTGTACAACATGCTGTTCATTGTAGTGTTGAGTGGGAGTGTACAACATGCTGTTCATTGTAGTGTTGAGTGGGAGTGTACAACATGCTGTTCATTGTAGTGTTGAGTGGGAGTGTAGAACATGCTGTTCATTGTAGTGTTGAGTGGGAGTTTACTACATGCTGTTCATTGTAGTGTTGAGTGGGAGTGTACAACATGCTGTTCATTGTAGTGTTGAGTGGGAGTGTACAACATGCTGTTCATTGTTATGTTGAGTGGGAGTGTACAAAATGATGTGCATTGTAGTGTTTATTGGGAGTGTACAACATGCTGTTCATTGTAGTGTTGAGTTGGAGTATAGAACATGCTATTCATTGTAGTGTTGAGTGAGAGTGTAGAAAATGCTATTCATTGTAGTGTTGAGTGGGAGTATACAACGTGCTGTTCATTGTAGTGTTGAGTGGGAGTGTAGAACATGCTGTTCATGGTAGTGTTGAGTGGGAGTGTAGAACATGGTGTTCATGGTAGTGTTGAGTGGGAGTGTACAACATGCTGTTCATTGTAGTGTTGAGTGGGAGTGTAGAACATGCTGTTCATGGTAGTGTTGAGTGGGAGTGTACTACATGCTGTTCATTGTAGTGTTGAGTGGGAGTGTACTACATGCTTTTCATTGTAGTGTTGAGTGGGAGTGTACACCATGCTGTTCATTGTAGTGTTGAGTGGGAGTGTACACCATGCTGTTCATTGTAGTGTTGAGTGGGAGTGTAGAACATGCTGTTCATTGTAGTGTTGAGTGGGAGTGTACAACATGCTGTTCATTGTAGCGTTAAGTGGGAGTGCACAACATGCTGTTCATTGTAGTGTTGAGTGGGAGTGTAGAACATGCTGTTCATGGTAGTGTTGAGTGGGAGTGTACTACATGCTGTTCATTGTAGTGTTGAGTGGGAGTGTACTACATGCTTTTCATTGTAGTGTTGAGTGGGAGTGTACACCATGCTGTTCATTGTAGTGTTGAGTGGGAGTGTACAACATGCTGTTCATTGTAGTGTTAAGTGGGAGTGCACAACATGCTGTTCATTGTAGTGTTTAGTGGGAGTGTACAAAATGATGTTCATTGTAGTGTGTATTGGGAGTGTACAACATGCTGTTCATTGTAGTGTTGAGTGGGAGTATTGAACATGCTATTTATTGTAGTGTTGAGTGAGAATGTAGAAAGTGGGAGTGTACAACATGCTATTCATTGTAGTGTTGAGTGAGAGTGTAGAAAATGCTATTCATTTTAGTGTTGAGTGGGAGTGTACTACATGCTGTTCATTGTAGTGTTGAGCGGGAGTGTACAAAATGATGTTCATTGTAGTGTGTATTGGGAGTGTACAACATGCTGTTCATTGTAGTGTTGAGTGGGAGTGTACAACATGCTGTTAATTGTAGTGTTAAGTGGGAGTGTACTACATGCTGTTCATTGTAGTGTTGAGTGGGAGTGTACTACATGCTGTTCATTGTAGTGTTGAGTGGGAGTGTACTACATGCTGTTCATTGTAGTGTTGAGAGGGAGTGTAGAAAATGATGTTCATTGTAGTGTTGAGTAGGAGTGTACAACATGCTGTTAATGGTAGTGTTGAGTGGGAGTGTACTACATGTTGTTCATTGTAGTGTTGAGTGGGAGTGTAGAACATGCTGTTCATGGTAGTGTTGAGTGGGAGTGTACAACATGCTGTTCATGGTAGCGTTGAGTGGGAGTGTACAACATGCTGTTAATGGTAGTGTTGAGTGGGAGTGTACTACATGTTGTTCATTGTAGTGTTGAGTGGGAGTGTACAACATGCTGTTCATTGTAGTGTTGAGTGGGAGTGTAAAACATGCTGTTCATTGTAGTGTTGAGTGGGAGTGTACAACATGCTGTTCATTGTAGTGTTGAGTGGGAGTGTACACCATGCTGTTCATTGTAGTGTTGAGTGGGAGTGTACTACATGCTGTTCATTGTAGTGTTGAGAGGGAGTAAAACATGCTGTTCATTGTAGTGTTGAGTGGGAGTGTACAACATGCTGTTCATTGTAGTGTTGAGTGGGAGTGTACAACATGCTGTTCATTGTAGTGTTGAGTGGGAGTGTACAACATGCTGTTCATTGTAGTGTTGAGTGCGAGTGTACAACATGCTGTTCATTGTAGTGTTGAGTGGGAGTGTACTACATGCTGTTCATTGTAGTGTTGAGAGGGAGTGTAAAACATGCTGTTCATTGTAGTGTTGAGTGGGAGTGTAGAACATGCTGTTCATTGTAGTGTTAAGTGGGAGTGTACTACATGCTGTTCATTGTAGTGTTGAGCGGGAGTGTACAAAATGATGTTCATTGTAGTGTGTATTGGGAGTGTACAACATGCTGTTCATTGTAGTGTTGAGTGGGAGTATAGAACATGCTATTTATTGTAGTGTTGAGTGAGAGTGTAGAAAGTGGGAGTGTACAACATGCTATTCATTGTAGTATTGAGTGAGAGTGTAGAAAATGCTATTCATTGTAGTGTTGAGTGGGAGTGTATAACATGCTTTTCATTGTAGTGTTGAGTGGGAGTGTACTACATGCTGTTCATTGTAGTGTTGAGTGGGAGTGTACAACATGCTGTTCATTGTAGTGTTGAGTGGGAGTGTACAACATGCTGTTCATTGTAGTGTTGAGTGGGAGTGTACAACATGCTGTTCATTGTAGTGTTGAGTGGGAGTGTAGAACATGCTGTTCATTGTAGTGTTGAGTGGGAGTTTACTACATGCTGTTCATTGTAGTGTTGAGTGGGAGTGTACAACATGCTGTTCATTGTAGTGTTGAGTGGGAGTGTACAACATGCTGTTCATTGTTATGTTGAGTGGGAGTGTACAAAATGATGTGCATTGTAGTGTTTATTGGGAGTGTACAACATGCTGTTCATTGTAGTGTTGAGTTGGAGTATAGAACATGCTATTCATTGTAGTGTTGAGTGAGAGTGTAGAAAATGCTATTCATTGTAGTGTTGAGTGGGAGTATACAACGTGCTGTTCATTGTAGTGTTGAGTGGGAGTGTAGAACATGCTGTTCATGGTAGTGTTGAGTGGGAATGTAGAACATGGTGTTCATGGTAGTGTTGAGTGGGAGTGTACAACATGCTGTTCATTGTAGTGTTGAGTGGGAGTGTAGAACATGCTGTTCATGGTAGTGTTGAGTGGGAGTGTACTACATGCTGTTCATTGTAGTGTTGAGTGGGAGTGTACTACATGCTTTTCATTGTAGTGTTGAGTGGGAGTGTACACCATGCTGTTCATTGTAGTGTTGAGTGGGAGTGTACACCATGCTGTTCATTGTAGTGTTGAGTGGGAGTGTAGAACATGCTGTTCATTGTAGTGTTGAGTGGGAGTGTACAACATGCTGTTCATTGTAGCGTTAAGTGGGAGTGCACAACATGCTGTTCATTGTAGTGTTGAGTGGGAGTGTAGAACATGCTGTTCATGGTAGTGTTGAGTGGGAGTGTACTACATGCTGTTCATTGTAGTGTTGAGTGGGAGTGTACTACATGCTTTTCATTGTAGTGTTGAGTGGGAGTGTACACCATGCTGTTCATTGTAGTGTTGAGTGGGAGTGTACAACATGCTGTTCATTGTAGTGTTAAGTGGGAGTGCACAACATGCTGTTCATTGTAGTGTTTAGTGGGAGTGTACAAAATGATGTTCATTGTAGTGTGTATTGGGAGTGTACAACATGCTGTTCATTGTAGTGTTGAGTGGGAGTATTGAACATGCTATTTATTGTAGTGTTGAGTGAGAATGTAGAAAGTGGGAGTGTACAACATGCTATTCATTGTAGTGTTGAGTGAGAGTGTAGAAAATGCTATTCATTTTAGTGTTGAGTGGGAGTGTACAACATGCTGTTCATTGTAGTGTTGAGTGGGAGTGTAGAACATGCTGTTCATGGTAGTGTTGAGTGGGAGTGTACAACATGCTGTTCATTGTAGTGTTGAGTGGGAGTGTACAACATGTTGTTCATTGTAGTGTTGAGTGGGAGTGTACAACATGCTGTTCATTGTAGTGTTGAGTGGGAGTGTACAACATGCTGTTAATGGTAGTGTTGAGTGGGAGTGTACTACATGTTGTTCATTGTAGTGTTGAGTGGGAGTGTAGAACATGCTGTTCATTGTAGTGTTGAGTGGAGTGTAAAACATGCTGTTCATTGTAGTGTTGAGTGGGAGTGTAGAACATGCTGTTCATTGTAGTGTTGAGTGGGAGTGTACAACATGCTGTTCATTGTAGTGTTGAGTGGGAGTGTACAACATGTTGTTCATTGTAGTGTTGAGTGGGAGTGTACAACATGCTGTTCATTGTAGTGTTGAGTGGGAGTGTACAACATGCTGTTCATTGTAGTGTTGAGTGGGAGTGTACAACATGTTGTTCATTGTAGTGTTGAGTGGGAGTGTACAACATGCTGTTCATTGTAGTGTTGAGTGGGAGTGTACAACATGCTGTTAATGGTAGTGTTGAGTGGGACTGTACTACATGTTGTTCATTGTAGTGTTGAGTGGGAGTGTAAAACATGCTGTTCATTGTAGTGTTGAGTGGGAGTGTAGAACATGCTGTTCATTGTAGTGTTAAGTGGGAGTGTACTACATACTGTTCATTGTAGTGTTGAGCGGGAGTGTACAAAATGATGTTCATTGTAGTGTGTATTGGGAGTGTACAACATGCTGTTCATTGTAGTGTTGAGTGGGAGTGTACAACATGCTGTTAATTGTAGTGTTAAGTGGGAGTGTACTACATGCTGTTCATTGTAGTGTTGAGTGGGAGTGTACTACATGCTGTTCATTGTAGTGTTGAGTGGGAGTGTACTACATGCTGTTCATTGTAGTGTTGAGTGGGAGTGTACTACATGCTGTTCATTGTAGTGTTGAGAGGGAGTGTAGAACATGCTTTTCATTGTAGTGTTGAGTGGGAGTGTACTACATGCTGTTCATTGTAGTGTTGAGTGGGAGTGTACTAGATGCTGTTCATTGTAGTGTTGAGTGGGAGTGTACAACATGCTGTTCATTGTAGTGTTGAGTGGGAGTGTACTACATGCTGTTCATTGTAGTGTTGAGTGGGAGTGTACTACATGCTGTTCATTGTAGTGTTGAGTGGGAGTGTACTACATGCTGTTCATTGTAGTGTTGAGTGGGAGTGTACTACATGCTGTTCATTGTAGTGTTGAGAGGGAGTGTAGAACATGCTTTTCATTGTAGTGTTGAGTGGGAGTGTACTACATGCTGTTCATTGTAGTGTTGAGTGGGAGTGTACTACATGCTGTTCATTGTAGTGTTGAGTGGGAGTGTACAACATGCTGTTCATTGTAGTGTTGAGTGGGAGTGTACTACATGCTGTTCATTGTAGTGTTGAGTGGGAGTGTACTACATGCTGTTCATTGTAGTGTTGAGTGGGAGTGTACAACATGCTGTTCATTGTAGTGTTGAGTGGGAGTCTACTACATGCTGTTCATTGTAGTGTTGAGAGGGAGTGTAAAACATGCTGTTCATTGTAGTGTTGAGTGGGAGTGTAGAACATGCTGTTCATTGTAGTGTTAAGTGGGAGTGTACTACATGCTGTTCATTGTAGTGTTGAGTGGGATTGTACAAAATGATGTTCATTGTAGTGTGTATTGGGAGTGTACAACATGCTGTTCATTGTAGTGTTGAGTGGGAGTATAGAACATGCTATTTATTGTAGTGTTGAGTGAGAGTGTAGAAAGTGGGAGTGTACAACATGCTATTCATTGTAGTATTGAGTGAGAGTGTAGAAAATGCTATTCATTGTAGTGTTGAGTGGGAGTGTAGAACATGCTTTTCATTGTAGTGTTGAGTGGGAGTGTACTACATGCTGTTCATTGTAGTGTTGAGTGGGAGTGTACAACATGCTGTTCATTGTAGTGTTGAGAGGGAGTGTAAAACATGCTGTTCATTGTAGTGTTGAGTGGGAGTGTAGAACATGCTGTTCATTGTAGTGTTAAGTGGGAGTGTACTACATGCTGTTCATTGTAGTGTTGAGTGGGAGTGTACAAAATGATGTTCATTGTAGTGTGTATTTGGAGTGTACAACATGCTGTTCATTGTAGTGTTGAGTGGGAGTATAGAACATGCTATTTATTGTAGTGTTGAGTGAGAGTGTAGAAAGTGGGAGTGTACAACATGCTATTCATTGTAGTATTGAGTGAGAGTGTAGAAAATGCTATTCATTGTAGTGTTGAGTGGGAGTGTAGAACATGCTTTTCATTGTAGTGTTGAGTGGGAGTGTACTACATGCTGTTCATTGTAGTGTTGAGTGGGAGTGTACAACATGCTGTTCATTGTAGTGTTGAGTGGGAGTGTACAACATGCTGTTCATTGTAGTGTTAAGTGGGAGTGTACAACATGCTGTTCATTGTAGTGTTGAGTGAGAGTGTACTACATGCTGTTCATTGTAATGTTAAGTGGGAGTGTACTACATGCTGTTTATTGTAGTGTTGAGTGGGAGTGTACAACATGCTGTTCATTGTAGTGTTGAGTGGGAGTGTACAACATGCTTTATATTGTAGTGTTGAGTGGGAGTGTACAACATGCTGTTCATTGTAGTGTTAAGTGGGAGTGTACTACATGCTGTTCATTGTAGTGTTGAGTGGGAGTGTAGAACATGCTGTTCATTGTAGTGTTGAGAGGGAGTGTAAAACATGCTGTTCATTGTAGTGTTGAGTGGGAGTGTAGAACATGCTGTTCATTGTAGTGTTAAGTGGGAGTGTACTACATGCTGTTCATTGTAGTGTTGAGTGGGAGTGTACTACATGCTGTTCATTGTAGTGTTGAGTGGGAGTGTACTACATGCTGTTCATTGTAGTGTTGAGTGGGAGTGTACAACATGCTGTTCATTGTAGTGTTGAGAGGGAGTGTAAAACATGCTGTTCATTGTAGTGTTGAGTGGGAGTGTACTACATGCTGTTCATTGTAGTGTTGAGTGGGAGTGTACTACATGCTGTTCATTGTAGTGTTGAGTGGGAGTGTACAACATGCTGTTCATTGTAGTGTTGAGTGGGAGTGTACAACATGCTGTTCATTGTAGTGTTGAGTGGGAGTGTACTACATGCTGTTCATTGTAGTGTTGAGTGGGAGTGTACTACATGCTGTTCATTGTAGTGTTGAGTGGGAGTGTACAACATGCTGTTCATTGTAGTGTTGAGTGGGAGTCTACTACATGCTGTTCATTGTAGTGTTGAGAGGGAGTGTAAAACATGCTGTTCATTGTAGTGTTGAGTGGGAGTGTAGAACATGCTGTTCATTGTAGTGTTAAGTGGGAGTGTACTACATGCTGTTCATTGTAGTGTTGAGTGGGATTGTACAAAATGATGTTCATTGTAGTGTGTATTGGGAGTGTACAACATGCTGTTCATTGTAGTGTTGAGTGGGAGTATAGAACATGCTATTTATTGTAGTGTTGAGTGAGAGTGTAGAAAGTGGGAGTGTACAACATGCTATTCATTGTAGTATTGAGTGAGAGTGTAGAAAATGCTATTCATTGTAGTGTTGAGTGGGAGTGTAGAACATGCTTTTCATTGTAGTGTTGAGTGGGAGTGTACTACATGCTGTTCATTGTAGTGTTGAGTGGGAGTGTACAACATGCTGTTCATTGTAGTGTTGAGAGGGAGTGTAAAACATGCTGTTCATTGTAGTGTTGAGTGGGAGTGTAGAACATGCTGTTCATTGTAGTGTTAAGTGGGAGTGTACTACATGCTGTTCATTGTAGTGTTGAGTGGGAGTGTACAAAATGATGTTCATTGTAGTGTGTATTTGGAGTGTACAACATGCTGTTCATTGTAGTGTTGAGTGGGAGTATAGAACATGCTATTTATTGTAGTGTTGAGTGAGAGTGTAGAAAGTGGGAGTGTACAACATGCTATTCATTGTAGTATTGAGTGAGAGTGTAGAAAATGCTATTCATTGTAGTGTTGAGTGGGAGTGTAGAACATGCTTTTCATTGTAGTGTTGAGTGGGAGTGTACTACATGCTGTTCATTGTAGTGTTGAGTGGGAGTGTACAACATGCTGTTCATTGTAGTGTTGAGTGGGAGTGTACAACATGCTGTTCATTGTAGTGTTAAGTGGGAGTGTACAACATGCTGTTCATTGTAGTGTTGAGTGAGAGTGTACTACATGCTGTTCATTGTAATGTTAAGTGGGAGTGTACTACATGCTGTTTATTGTAGTGTTGAGTGGGAGTGTACAACATGCTGTTCATTGTAGTGTTGAGTGGGAGTGTACAACATGCTGTTCATTGTAGTGTTGAGTGGGAGTGTACAACATGCTGTTCATTGTAGTGTTAAGTGGGAGTGTACTACATGCTGTTCATTGTAGTGTTGAGTGGGAGTGTAGAACATGCTGTTCATTGTAGTGTTGAGAGGGAGTGTAAAACATGCTGTTCATTGTAGTGTTGAGTGGGAGTGTAGAACATGCTGTTCATTGTAGTGTTAAGTGGGAGTGTACTACATGCTGTTCATTGTAGTGTTGAGTGGGAGTGTACTACATGCTGTTCATTGTAGTGTTGAGTGGGAGTGTACTACATGCTGTTCATTGTAGTGTTGAGTGGGAGTGTACAACATGCTGTTCATTGTAGTGTTGAGAGGGAGTGTAAAACATGCTGTTCATTGTAGTGTTGAGTGGGAGTGTACTACATGCTGTTCATTGTAGTGTTGAGTGGGAGTGTACTACATGCTGTTCATTGTAGTGTTGAGTGGGAGTGTACAACATGCTGTTCATTGTAGTGTTGAGAGGGAGTGTACAACATGCTGTTCATTGTAGTGTTGAGTGGGAGTGTACTACATGCTGTTCATTGTAGTGTTGAGTTGGAGTGTACACCATGCTGTTCATTGTAGTGTTTAGTGGGAGTGTACTACATGCTGTTCATTGTAGTGTTGAGTGGGAGTGTATAACATGCTGTTCATTGTATTGTTGAGTGGGAGTGTACAACATGCTGTTCATTGTAGTGTTGAGTGGGAGTGTACAACATGCTGTTCATTGTAGTGTTGAGAGGGAGTGTACTACATGCTGTTCATTGTAGTGTTGAGTGGGAGTGTACAACATGCTGTTCATTGTAGTGTTGAGTGGGAGTGTACAACATGCTGTTCATTGTAGTGTTGAGTGGGAGTGTACAAAATGCTGTTCATTGTAGTGTTTATTGGGAGTGTACCACATGCTGTTCATTGTAGTGTTGAGTGGGAGTGTACAACATGCTGTTCATTGTAGTGTTGAGTGGGAGTGTACAAAATGCTGTTCATTGTAGTGTTTATTGGGAGTGTACCACATGCTGTTCATTGTAGTGTTGAGTGGGAGTATAGAACATGCTATTTATTGTAGTGTTGAGTGAGAGTGTAGAAAATGATGTTCATTGTAGTGTTGAGTAGGAGTGTACAACATGCTGTTAATGGTAGTGTTGAGTGGGAGTGTACTACATGTTGTTCATTGTAGTGTTGAGTGGGAGTGTAGAACATGCTGTTCATGGTAGTGTTGAGTGGGAGTGTACAACATGCTGTTCATGGTAGCGTTGAGTGGGAGTGTACAACATGCTGTTAATGGTAGTGTTGAGTGGGAGTGTACTACATGTTGTTCATTGTAGTGTTGAGTGGGAGTGTACAACATGCTGTTCATTGTAGTGTTGAGTGGGAGTGTAAAACATGCTGTTCATTGTAGTGTTGAGTGGGAGTGTACAACATGCTGTTCATTGTAGTGTTGAGTGGGAGTGTACACCATGCTGTTCATTGTAGTGTTGAGTGGGAGTGTACTACATGCTGTTCATTGTAGTGTTGAGAGGGAGTAAAACATGCTGTTCATTGTAGTGTTGAGTGGGAGTGTACAACATGCTGTTCATTGTAGTGTTGAGTGGGAGTGTACAACATGCTGTTCATTGTAGTGTTGAGTGGGAGTGTACAACATGCTGTTCATTGTAGTGTTGAGTGCGAGTGTACAACATGCTGTTCATTGTAGTGTTGAGTGGGAGTGTACTACATGCTGTTCATTGTAGTGTTGAGAGGGAGTGTAAAACATGCTGTTCATTGTAGTGTTGAGTGGGAGTGTAGAACATGCTGTTCATTGTAGTGTTAAGTGGGAGTGTACTACATGCTGTTCATTGTAGTGTTGAGCGGGAGTGTACAAAATGATGTTCATTGTAGTGTGTATTGGGAGTGTACAACATGCTGTTCATTGTAGTGTTGAGTGGGAGTATAGAACATGCTATTTATTGTAGTGTTGAGTGAGAGTGTAGAAAGTGGGAGTGTACAACATGCTATTCATTGTAGTATTGAGTGAGAGTGTAGAAAATGCTATTCATTGTAGTGTTGAGTGGGAGTGTAGAACATGCTTTTCATTGTAGTGTTGAGTGGGAGTGTACTACATGCTGTTCATTGTAGTGTTGAGTGGGAGTGTACAACATGCTGTTCATTGTAGTGTTGAGTGGGAGTGTACAACATGCTGTTCATTGTAGTGTTGAGTGGGAGTGTACAACATGCTGTTCATTGTAGTGTTGAGTGGGAGTGTAGAACATGCTGTTCATTGTAGTGTTGAGTGGGAGTTTACTACATGCTGTTCATTGTAGTGTTGAGTGGGAGTGTACAACATGCTGTTCATTGTAGTGTTGAGTGGGAGTGTACAACATGCTGTTCATTGTTATGTTGAGTGGGAGTGTACAAAATGATGTGCATTGTAGTGTTTATTGGGAGTGTACAACATGCTGTTCATTGTAGTGTTGAGTTGGAGTATAGAACATGCTATTCATTGTAGTGTTGAGTGAGAGTGTAGAAAATGCTATTCATTGTAGTGTTGAGTGGGAGTATACAACGTGCTGTTCATTGTAGTGTTGAGTGGGAGTGTAGAACATGCTGTTCATGGTAGTGTTGAGTGGGAGTGTAGAACATGGTGTTCATGGTAGTGTTGAGTGGGAGTGTACAACATGCTGTTCATTGTAGTGTTGAGTGGGAGTGTAGAACATGCTGTTCATGGTAGTGTTGAGTGGGAGTGTACTACATGCTGTTCATTGTAGTGTTGAGTGGGAGTGTACTACATGCTTTTCATTGTAGTGTTGAGTGGGAGTGTACACCATGCTGTTCATTGTAGTGTTGAGTGGGAGTGTACACCATGCTGTTCATTGTAGTGTTGAGTGGGAGTGTAGAACATGCTGTTCATTGTAGTGTTGAGTGGGAGTGTACAACATGCTGTTCATTGTAGCGTTAAGTGGGAGTGCACAACATGCTGTTCATTGTAGTGTTGAGTGGGAGTGTAGAACATGCTGTTCATGGTAGTGTTGAGTGGGAGTGTACTACATGCTGTTCATTGTAGTGTTGAGTGGGAGTGTACTACATGCTTTTCATTGTAGTGTTGAGTGGGAGTGTACACCATGCTGTTCATTGTAGTGTTGAGTGGGAGTGTACAACATGCTGTTCATTGTAGTGTTAAGTGGGAGTGCACAACATGCTGTTCATTGTAGTGTTTAGTGGGAGTGTACAAAATGATGTTCATTGTAGTGTGTATTGGGAGTGTACAACATGCTGTTCATTGTAGTGTTGAGTGGGAGTATTGAACATGCTATTTATTGTAGTGTTGAGTGAGAATGTAGAAAGTGGGAGTGTACAACATGCTATTCATTGTAGTGTTGAGTGAGAGTGTAGAAAATGCTATTCATTTTAGTGTTGAGTGGGAGTGTACAACATGCTGTTCATTGTAGTGTTGAGTGGGAGTGTAGAACATGCTGTTCATGGTAGTGTTGAGTGGGAGTGTACAACATGCTGTTCATTGTAGTGTTGAGTGGGAGTGTACAACATGTTGTTCATTGTAGTGTTGAGTGGGAGTGTACAACATGCTGTTCATTGTAGTGTTGAGTGGGAGTGTACAACATGCTGTTAATGGTAGTGTTGAGTGGGAGTGTACTACATGTTGTTCATTGTAGTGTTGAGTGGGAGTGTAGAACATGCTGTTCATTGTAGTGTTGAGTGGAGTGTAAAACATGCTGTTCATTGTAGTGTTGAGTGGGAGTGTAGAACATGCTGTTCATTGTAGTGTTGAGTGGGAGTGTACAACATGCTGTTCATTGTAGTGTTGAGTGGGAGTGTACAACATGCTGTTAATTGTAGTGTTAAGTGGGAGTGTACTACATGCTGTTCATTGTAGTGTTGAGTGGGAGTGTACTACATGCTGTTCATTGTAGTGTTGAGTGGGAGTGTACTACATGCTGTTCATTGTAGTGTTGAGTGGGAGTGTACTACATGCTGTTCATTGTAGTGTTGAGAGGGAGTGTAGAACATGCTTTTCATTGTAGTGTTGAGTGGGAGTGTACTACATGCTGTTCATTGTAGTGTTGAGTGGGAGTGTACTACATGCTGTTCATTGTAGTGTTGAGTGGGAGTGTACTACATGCTGTTCATTGTAGTGTTGAGTGGGAGTGTACTAAATGCTGTTCATTGTAGTGTTGAGAGGGAGTGTAGAACATGCTTTTCATTGTAGTGTTGAGTGGGAGTGTACTACATGCTGTTCATTGTAGTGTTGAGTGGGAGTGTACTACATGCTGTTCATTGTAGTGTTGAGTGGGAGTGTACAACATGCTGTTCATTGTAGTGTTGAGTGGGAGTGTACTACATGCTGTTCATTGTAGTGTTGAGTGGGAGTGTACTACATGCTGTTCATTGTAGTGTTGAGTGGGAGTGTACAACATGCTGTTCATTGTAGTGTTGAGTGGGAGTCAACTACATGCTGTTCATTGTAGTGTTGAGAGGGAGTGTAAAACATGCTGTTCATTGTAGTGTTGAGTGGGAGTGTAGAACATGCTGTTCATTGTAGTGTTAAGTGGGAGTGTACTACATGCTGTTCATTGTAGTGTTGAGTGGGATTGTACAAAATGATGTTCATTGTAGTGTGTATTGGGAGTGTACAACATGCTGTTCATTGTAGTGTTGAGTGGGAGTTTAGAACATGCTATTTATTGTAGTGTTGAGTGAGAGTGTAGAAAGTGGGAGTGTACAACATGCTGTTCATTGTAGTGTTAAGTGGGAGTGCACAACATGCTGTTCATTGTAGTGTTTAGTGGGAGTGTACAAAATGATGTTCATTGTAGTGTGTATTGGGAGTGTACAACATGCTGTTCATTGTAGTGTTGAGTGGGAGTATAGAACATGCTATTTATTGTAGTGTTGAGTGAGAATGTAGAAAGTGGGAGTGTACAACATGCTATTCATTGTAGTGTTGAGTGAGAGTGTAGAAAATGCTATTCATTTTAGTGTTGAGTGGGAGTGTACAACATGCTGTTCATTGTAGTGTTGAGTGGGAGTGTAGAACATGCTGTTCATGGTAGTGTTGAGTGGGAGTGTACAACATGCTGTTCATTGTAGTGTTGAGTGGGGGTGTACAACATGTTGTTCATTGTAGTGTTGAGTGGGAGTGTACAACATGCTGTTCATTGTAGTGTTGAGTGGGAGTGTACAACATGCTGTTAATGGTAGTGTTGAGTGGGAGTGTACTACATGTTGTTCATTGTAGTGTTGAGTGGGAGTGTAGAACATGCTGTTCATTGTAGTGTTGAGTGGAGTGTAAAACATGCTGTTCATTGTAGTGTTGAGTGGGAGTGTAGAACATGCTGTTCATTGTAGTGTTGAGTGGGAGTGTACAACATGCTGTTCATTGTAGTGTTGAGTGGGAGTGTACAACATGCTGTTAATTGTAGTGTTAAGTGGGAGTGTACTACATGCTGTTCATTGTAGTGTTGAGTGGGAGTGTACTACATGCTGTTCATTGTAGTGTTGAGTGGGAGTGTACTACATGCTGTTCATTGTAGTGTTGAGTGGGAGTGTACTACATACTGTTCATTGTAGTGTTGAGAGGGAGTGTAGAACATGCTTTTCATTGTAGTGTTGAGTGGGAGTGTACTACATGCTGTTCATTGTAGTGTTGAGTGGGAGTGTACTACATGCTGTTCATTGTAGTGTTGAGTGGGAGTGTACTACATGCTGTTCATTGTAGTGTTGAGTGGGAGTGTACTACATGCTGTTCATTGTAGTGTTGAGAGGGAGTGTAGAACATGCTTTTCATTGTAGTGTTGAGTGGGAGTGTACTACATGCTGTTCATTGTAGTGTTGAGTGGGAGTGTACTACATGCTGTTCATTGTAGTGTTGAGTGGGAGTGTACAACATGCTGTTCATTGTAGTGTTGAGTGGGAGTGTACTACATGCTGTTCATTGTAGTGTTGAGAGGGAGTGTAGAACATGCTTTTCATTGTAGTGTTGAGTGGGAGTGTACTACATGCTGTTCATTGTAGTGTTGAGTGGGAGTGTACTACATGCTGTTCATTGTAGTGTTGAGTGGGAGTGTACAACATGCTGTTCATTGTAGTGTTGAGTGGGAGTGTACTACATGCTGTTCATTGTAGTGTTGAGTGGGAGTGTACTACATGCTGTTCATTGTAGTGTTGAGTGGGAGTGTACTACATGCTGTTCATTGTAGTGTTGAGTGGGAGTGTACTACATGCTGTTCATTGTAGTGTTGAGAGGGAGTGTAGAACATGCTTTTCATTGTAGTGTTGAGTGGGAGTGTACTACATGCTGTTCATTGTAGTGTTGAGTGGGAGTGTACTACATGCTGTTCATTGTAGTGTTGAGTGGGAGTGTACAACATGCTGTTCATTGTAGTGTTGAGTGGGAGTGTACTACATGCTGTTCATTGTAGTGTTGAGTGGGAGTGTACTACATGCTGTTCATTGTAGTGTTGAGTGGGAGTGTACAACATGCTGTTCATTGTAGTGTTGAGTGGGAGTCTACTACATGCTGTTCATTGTAGTGTTGAGAGGGAGTGTAAAACATGCTGTTCATTGTAGTGTTGAGTGGGAGTGTAGAACATGCTGTTCATTGTAGTGTTAAGTGGGAGTGTACTACATGCTGTTCATTGTATTGTTGAGTGGGATTGTACAAAATGATGTTCATTGTAGTGTGTATTGGGAGTGTACAACATGCTGTTCATTGTAGTGTTGAGTGGGAGTATAGAACATGCTATTTATTGTAGTGTTGAGTGAGAGTGTAGAAAGTGGGAGTGTACAACATGCTATTCATTGTAGTATTGAGTGAGAGTGTAGAAAATGCTATTCATTGTAGTGTTGAGTGGGAGTGTAGAACATGCTTTTCATTGTAGTGTTGAGTGGGAGTGTACTACATGCTGTTCATTGTAGTGTTGAGTGGGAGTGTACAACATGCTGTTCATTGTAGTGTTGAGAGGGAGTGTAAAACATGCTGTTCATTGTAGTGTTGAGTGGGAGTGTAGAACATGCTGTTCATTGTAGTGTTAAGTGGGAGTGTACTACATGCTGTTCATTGTAGTGTTGAGTGGGAGTGTACAAAATGATGTTCATTGTAGTGTGTATTTGGAGTGTACAACATGCTGTTCATTGTAGTGTTGAGTGGGAGTATAGAACATGCTATTTATTGTAGTGTTGAGTGAGAGTGTAGAAAGTGGGAGTGTACAACATGCTATTCATTGTAGTATTGAGTGAGAGTGTAGAAAATGCTATTCATTGTAGTGTTGAGTGGGAGTGTAGAACATGCTTTTCATTGTAGTGTTGAGTGGGAGTGTACTACATGCTGTTCATTGTAGTGTTGAGTGGGAGTGTACAACATGCTGTTCATTGTAGTGTTGAGTGGGAGTGTACAACATGCTGTTCATTGTAGTGTTAAGTGGGAGTGTACAACATGCTGTTCATTGTAGTGTTGAGTGAGAGTGTACTACATGCTGTTCATTGTAATGTTAAGTGGGAGTGTACTACATGCTGTTTATTGTAGTGTTGAGTGGGAGTGTACAACATGCTGTTCATTGTAGTGTTGAGTGGGAGTGTACAACATGCTGTTCATTGTAGTGTTGAGTGGGAGTGTACAACATGCTGTTCATTGTAGTGTTAAGTGGGAGTGTACTACATGCTGTTCATTGTAGTGTTGAGTGGGAGTGTAGAACATGCTGTTCATTGTAGTGTTGAGAGGGATTGTAAAACATGCTGTTCATTGTAGTGTTGAGTGGGAGTGTAGAACATGCTGTTCATTGTAGTGTTAAGTGGGAGTGTACTACATGCTGTTCATTGTAGTGTTGAGTGGGAGTGTACTACATGCTGTTCATTGTAGTGTTGAGTGGGAGTGTACTACATGCTGTTCATTGTAGTGTTGAGTGGGAGTGTACAACATGCTGTTCATTGTAGTGTTGAGAGGGAGTGTAAAACATGCTGTTCATTGTAGTGTTGAGTGGGAGTGTACTACATGCTGTTCATTGTAGTGTTGAGTGGGAGTGTACTACATGCTGTTCATTGTAGTGTTGAGTGGGAGTGTACAACATGCTGTTCATTGTAGTGTTGAGAGGGAGTGTACAACATGCTGTTCATTGTAGTGTTGAGTGGGAGTGTACTACATGCTGTTCATTGTAGTGTTGAGTTGGAGTGTACACCATGCTGTTCATTGTAGTGTTGAGTGGGAGTGTACTACATGCTGTTCATTGTAGTGTTGAGTGGGAGTGTATAACATGCTGTTCATTGTATTGTTGAGTGGGAGTGTACAACATGCTGTTCATTGTAGTGTTGAGTGGGAGTGTACAACATGCTGTTCATTGTAGTGTTGAGAGGGAGTGTACTACATGCTGTTCATTGTAGTGTTGAGTGGGAGTGTACAACATGCTGTTCATTGTAGTGTTGAGTGGGAGTGTACAACATGCTGTTCATTGTAGTGTTGAGTGGGAGTGTACAAAATGCTGTTCATTGTAGTGTTTATTGGGAGTGTACCACATGCTGTTCATTGTAGTGTTGAGTGGGAGTGTACAACATGCTGTTCATTGTAGTGTTGAGTGGGAGTGTACAAAATGCTGTTCATTGTAGTGTTTATTGGGAGTGTACCACATGCTGTTCATTGTAGTGTTGAGTGGGAGTATAGAACATGCTATTTATTGTAGTGTTGAGTGAGAGTGTAGAAAATGATGTTCATTGTAGTGTTGAGTGGGAGTGTACAACATGCTGTTCATGGTAGCGTTGAGTGGGAGTGTACAACATGCTGTTAATGGTAGTGTTGAGTGGGAGTGTACTACATGTTGTTCATTGTAGTGTTGAGTGGGAGTGTACAACATGCTGTTCATTGTAGTGTTGAGTGGGAGTGTAAAACATGCTGTTCATTGTAGTGTTGAGTGGGAGTGTACAACATGCTGTTCATTGTAGTGTTGAGTGGGAGTGTACACCATGCTGTTCATTGTAGTGTTGAGTGGGAGTGTACTACATGCTGTTCATTGTAGTGTTGAGAGGGAGTAAAACATGCTGTTCATTGTAGTGTTGAGTGGGAGTGTACTACATGCTGTTCATTGTAGTGTTGAATGTGAGTGTACAACATGCTGTTCATTGTAGTGTTGAGTGGGAGTGTACAACATGCTGTTCATTGTAGTGTTGAGAGGGAGTGTACACCATGCTGTTCCTTGTAGTGTTGAGTGGGAGTGTACAACATGCTGTTCATTGTAGTGTTGAGTGGGAGTGTACAACATGCTGTTCATTGTAGTGTTGAGTGGGAGTGTACAACATGCTGTTCATTGTAGTGTTGAGTGGGAGTGTACTACATGCTGTTCATTGTAGTGTTGAGTGGGATTGTACAACATGCTGTTCATTGTAGTGTTGAGTGGGAGTGTACTACATGCTGTTCATTGTAGTGTTGAGTGGGAGTGTACTACATGCTGTTCATTGTAGTGTTGAGTGGGAGTGTACACCATGCTGTTCATTGTAGTGTTGAGTGGGAGTGTATAACATGCTGTTCATTGTAGTGTTGAGTGGGAGTGTACAACATGCTGTTCATTGTAGTGTTGAGTGGGAGTGTACAACATGCTGTTCATTGTAGTGTTAAGTGGGAGTGTACTACATGCTGTTCATTGTAGTGTTGAGTGGGAGTGTACAAAATGATGTTCATTGTAGTGTGTATTTGGAGTGTACAACATGCTGTTCATTGTAGTGTTGAGTGGGAGTATAGAACATGCTATTTATTGTAGTGTTGAGTGAGAGTGTAGAAAGTGGGAGTGTACAACATGCTATTCATTGTAGTATTGAGTGAGAGTGTAGAAAATGCTATTCATTGTAGTGTTGAGTGGGAGTGTAGAACATGCTTTTCATTGTAGTGTTGAGTGGGAGTGTACTACATGCTGTTCATTGTAGTGTTGAGTGGGAGTGTACAACATGCTGTTCATTGTAGTGTTGAGTGGGAGTGTACAACATGCTGTTCATTGTAGTGTTAAGTGGGAGTGTACAACATGCTGTTCATTGTAGTGTTGAGTGAGAGTGTACTACATGCTGTTCATTGTAATGTTAAGTGGGAGTGTACTACATGCTGTTTATTGTAGTGTTGAGTGGGAGTGTACAACATGCTGTTCATTGTAGTGTTGAGTGGGAGTGTACAACATGCTTTATATTGTAGTGTTGAGTGGGAGTGTACAACATGCTGTTCATTGTAGTGTTAAGTGGGAGTGTACTACATGCTGTTCATTGTAGTGTTGAGTGGGAGTGTAGAACATGCTGTTCATTGTAGTGTTGAGAGGGAGTGTAAAACATGCTGTTCATTGTAGTGTTGAGTGGGAGTGTAGAACATGCTGTTCATTGTAGTGTTAAGTGGGAGTGTACTACATGCTGTTCATTGTAGTGTTGAGTGGGAGTGTACTACATGCTGTTCATTGTAGTGTTGAGTGGGAGTGTACTACATGCTGTTCATTGTAGTGTTGAGTGGGAGTGTACAACATGCTGTTCATTGTAGTGTTGAGAGGGAGTGTAAAACATGCTGTTCATTGTAGTGTTGAGTGGGAGTGTACTACATGCTGTTCATTGTAGTGTTGAGTGGGAGTGTACTACATGCTGTTCATTGTAGTGTTGAGTGGGAGTGTACAACATGCTGTTCATTGTAGTGTTGAGTGGGAGTGTACAACATGCTGTTCATTGTAGTGTTGAGTGGGAGTGTACTACATGCTGTTCATTGTAGTGTTGAGTGGGAGTGTACTACATGCTGTTCATTGTAGTGTTGAGTGGGAGTGTACAACATGCTGTTCATTGTAGTGTTGAGTGGGAGTCTACTACATGCTGTTCATTGTAGTGTTGAGAGGGAGTGTAAAACATGCTGTTCATTGTAGTGTTGAGTGGGAGTGTAGAACATGCTGTTCATTGTAGTGTTAAGTGGGAGTGTACTACATGCTGTTCATTGTAGTGTTGAGTGGGATTGTACAAAATGATGTTCATTGTAGTGTGTATTGGGAGTGTACAACATGCTGTTCATTGTAGTGTTGAGTGGGAGTATAGAACATGCTATTTATTGTAGTGTTGAGTGAGAGTGTAGAAAGTGGGAGTGTACAACATGCTATTCATTGTAGTATTGAGTGAGAGTGTAGAAAATGCTATTCATTGTAGTGTTGAGTGGGAGTGTAGAACATGCTTTTCATTGTAGTGTTGAGTGGGAGTGTACTACATGCTGTTCATTGTAGTGTTGAGTGGGAGTGTACAACATGCTGTTCATTGTAGTGTTGAGAGGGAGTGTAAAACATGCTGTTCATTGTAGTGTTGAGTGGGAGTGTAGAACATGCTGTTCATTGTAGTGTTAAGTGGGAGTGTACTACATGCTGTTCATTGTAGTGTTGAGTGGGAGTGTACAAAATGATGTTCATTGTAGTGTGTATTTGGAGTGTACAACATGCTGTTCATTGTAGTGTTGAGTGGGAGTATAGAACATGCTATTTATTGTAGTGTTGAGTGAGAGTGTAGAAAGTGGGAGTGTACAACATGCTATTCATTGTAGTATTGAGTGAGAGTGTAGAAAATGCTATTCATTGTAGTGTTGAGTGGGAGTGTAGAACATGCTTTTCATTGTAGTGTTGAGTGGGAGTGTACTACATGCTGTTCATTGTAGTGTTGAGTGGGAGTGTACAACATGCTGTTCATTGTAGTGTTGAGTGGGAGTGTACAACATGCTGTTCATTGTAGTGTTAAGTGGGAGTGTACAACATGCTGTTCATTGTAGTGTTGAGTGAGAGTGTACTACATGCTGTTCATTGTAATGTTAAGTGGGAGTGTACTACATGCTGTTTATTGTAGTGTTGAGTGGGAGTGTACAACATGCTGTTCATTGTAGTGTTGAGTGGGAGTGTACAACATGCTGTTCATTGTAGTGTTGAGTGGGAGTGTACAACATGCTGTTCATTGTAGTGTTAAGTGGGAGTGTACTACATGCTGTTCATTGTAGTGTTGAGTGGGAGTGTAGAACATGCTGTTCATTGTAGTGTTGAGAGGGAGTGTAAAACATGCTGTTCATTGTAGTGTTGAGTGGGAGTGTAGAACATGCTGTTCATTGTAGTGTTAAGTGGGAGTGTACTACATGCTGTTCATTGTAGTGTTGAGTGGGAGTGTACTACATGCTGTTCATTGTAGTGTTGAGTGGGAGTGTACTACATGCTGTTCATTGTAGTGTTGAGTGGGAGTGTACAACATGCTGTTCATTGTAGTGTTGAGAGGGAGTGTAAAACATGCTGTTCATTGTAGTGTTGAGTGGGAGTGTACTACATGCTGTTCATTGTAGTGTTGAGTGGGAGTGTACTACATGCTGTTCATTGTAGTGTTGAGTGGGAGTGTACAACATGCTGTTCATTGTAGTGTTGAGAGGGAGTGTACAACATGCTGTTCATTGTAGTGTTGAGTGGGAGTGTACTACATGCTGTTCATTGTAGTGTTGAGTTGGAGTGTACACCATGCTGTTCATTGTAGTGTTTAGTGGGAGTGTACTACATGCTGTTCATTGTAGTGTTGAGTGGGAGTGTATAACATGCTGTTCATTGTATTGTTGAGTGGGAGTGTACAACATGCTGTTCATTGTAGTGTTGAGTGGGAGTGTACAACATGCTGTTCATTGTAGTGTTGAGAGGGAGTGTACTACATGCTGTTCATTGTAGTGTTGAGTGGGAGTGTACAACATGCTGTTCATTGTAGTGTTGAGTGGGAGTGTACAACATGCTGTTCATTGTAGTGTTGAGTGGGAGTGTACAAAATGCTGTTCATTGTAGTGTTTATTGGGAGTGTACCACATGCTGTTCATTGTAGTGTTGAGTGGGAGTGTACAACATGCTGTTCATTGTAGTGTTGAGTGGGAGTGTACAAAATGCTGTTCATTGTAGTGTTTATTGGGAGTGTACCACATGCTGTTCATTGTAGTGTTGAGTGGGAGTATAGAACATGCTATTTATTGTAGTGTTGAGTGAGAGTGTAGAAAATGATGTTCATTGTAGTGTTGAGTAGGAGTGTACAACATGCTGTTAATGGTAGTGTTGAGTGGGAGTGTACTACATGTTGTTCATTGTAGTGTTGAGTGGGAGTGTAGAACATGCTGTTCATGGTAGTGTTGAGTGGGAGTGTACAACATGCTGTTCATGGTAGCGTTGAGTGGGAGTGTACAACATGCTGTTAATGGTAGTGTTGAGTGGGAGTGTACTACATGTTGTTCATTGTAGTGTTGAGTGGGAGTGTACAACATGCTGTTCATTGTAGTGTTGAGTGGGAGTGTAAAACATGCTGTTCATTGTAGTGTTGAGTGGGAGTGTACAACATGCTGTTCATTGTAGTGTTGAGTGGGAGTGTACACCATGCTGTTCATTGTAGTGTTGAGTGGGAGTGTACTACATGCTGTTCATTGTAGTGTTGAGAGGGAGTAAAACATGCTGTTCATTGTAGTGTTGAGTGGGAGTGTACAACATGCTGTTCATTGTAGTGTTGAGTGGGAGTGTACAACATGCTGTTCATTGTAGTGTTGAGTGGGAGTGTACAACATGCTGTTCATTGTAGTGTTGAGTGCGAGTGTACAACATGCTGTTCATTGTAGTGTTGAGTGGGAGTGTACTACATGCTGTTCATTGTAGTGTTGAGAGGGAGTGTAAAACATGCTGTTCATTGTAGTGTTGAGTGGGAGTGTAGAACATGCTGTTCATTGTAGTGTTAAGTGGGAGTGTACTACATGCTGTTCATTGTAGTGTTGAGCGGGAGTGTACAAAATGATGTTCATTGTAGTGTGTATTGGGAGTGTACAACATGCTGTTCATTGTAGTGTTGAGTGGGAGTATAGAACATGCTATTTATTGTAGTGTTGAGTGAGAGTGTAGAAAGTGGGAGTGTACAACATGCTATTCATTGTAGTATTGAGTGAGAGTGTAGAAAATGCTATTCATTGTAGTGTTGAGTGGGAGTGTAGAACATGCTTTTCATTGTAGTGTTGAGTGGGAGTGTACTACATGCTGTTCATTGTAGTGTTGAGTGGGAGTGTACAACATGCTGTTCATTGTAGTGTTGAGTGGGAGTGTACAACATGCTGTTCATTGTAGTGTTGAGTGGGAGTGTACAACATGCTGTTCATTGTAGTGTTGAGTGGGAATGTAGAACATGCTGTTCATTGTAGTGTTGAGTGGGAGTTTACTACATGCTGTTCATTGTAGTGTTGAGTGGGAGTGTACAACATGCTGTTCATTGTAGTGTTGAGTGGGAGTGTACAACATGCTGTTCATTGTTATGTTGAGTGGGAGTGTACAAAATGATGTGCATTGTAGTGTTTATTGGGAGTGTACAACATGCTGTTCATTGTAGTGTTGAGTTGGAGTATAGAACATGCTATTCATTGTAGTGTTGAGTGAGAGTGTAGAAAATGCTATTCATTGTAGTGTTGAGTGGGAGTATACAACGTGCTGTTCATTGTAGTGTTGAGTGGGAGTGTAGAACATGCTGTTCATGGTAGTGTTGAGTGGGAGTGTAGAACATGGTGTTCATGGTAGTGTTGAGTGGGAGTGTACAACATGCTGTTCATTGTAGTGTTGAGTGGGAGTGTAGAACATGCTGTTCATGGTAGTGTTGAGTGGGAGTGTACTACATGCTGTTCATTGTAGTGTTGAGTGGGAGTGTACTACATGCTTTTCATTGTAGTGTTGAGTGGGAGTGTACACCATGCTGTTCATTGTAGTGTTGAGTGGGAGTGTACACCATGCTGTTCATTGTAGTGTTGAGTGGGAGTGTAGAACATGCTGTTCATTGTAGTGTTGAGTGGGAGTGTACAACATGCTGTTCATTGTAGCGTTAAGTGGGAGTGCACAACATGCTGTTCATTGTAGTGTTGAGTGGGAGTGTAGAACATGCTGTTCATGGTAGTGTTGAGTGGGAGTGTACTACATGCTGTTCATTGTAGTGTTGAGTGGGAGTGTACTACATGCTTTTCATTGTAGTGTTGAGTGGGAGTGTACACCATGCTGTTCATTGTAGTGTTGAGTGGGAGTGTACAACATGCTGTTCATTGTAGTGTTAAGTGGGAGTGCACAACATGCTGTTCATTGTAGTGTTTAGTGGGAGTGTACAAAATGATGTTCATTGTAGTGTGTATTGGGAGTGTACAACATGCTGTTCATTGTAGTGTTGAGTGGGAGTATTGAACATGCTATTTATTGTAGTGTTGAGTGAGAATGTAGAAAGTGGGAGTGTACAACATGCTATTCATTGTAGTGTTGAGTGAGAGTGTAGAAAATGCTATTCATTTTAGTGTTGAGTGGGAGTGTACAACATGCTGTTCATTGTAGTGTTGAGTGGGAGTGTAGAACATGCTGTTCATGGTAGTGTTGAGTGGGAGTGTACAACATGCTGTTCATTGTAGTGTTGAGTGGGAGTGTACAACATGTTGTTCATTGTAGTGTTGAGTGGGAGTGTACAACATGCTGTTCATTGTAGTGTTGAGTGGGAGTGTACAACATGCTGTTAATGGTAGTGTTGAGTGGGAGTGTACTACATGTTGTTCATTGTAGTGTTGAGTGGGAGTGTAGAACATGCTGTTCATTGTAGTGTTGAGTGGAGTGTAAAACATGCTGTTCATTGTAGTGTTGAGTGGGAGTGTAGAACATGCTGTTCATTGTAGTGTTGAGTGGGAGTGTACAACATGCTGTTCATTGTAGTGTTGAGTGGGAGTGTACAACATGCTGTTAATTGTAGTGTTAAGTGGGAGTGTACTACATGCTGTTCATTGTAGTGTTGAGTGGGAGTGTACTACATGCTGTTCATTGTAGTGTTGAGTGGGAGTGTACTACATGCTGTTCATTGTAGTGTTGAGTGGGAGTGTACTACATGCTGTTCATTGTAGTGTTGAGAGGGAGTGTAGAACATGCTTTTCATTGTAGTGTTGAGTGGGAGTGTACTACATGCTGTTCATTGTAGTGTTGAGTGGGAGTGTACTACATGCTGTTCATTGTAGTGTTGAGTGGGAGTGTACTACATGCTGTTCATTGTAGTGTTGAGTGGGAGTGTACTAAATGCTGTTCATTGTAGTGTTGAGAGGGAGTGTAGAACATGCTTTTCATTGTAGTGTTGAGTGGGAGTGTACTACATGCTGTTCATTGTAGTGTTGAGTGGGAGTGTACTACATGCTGTTCATTGTAGTGTTGAGTGGGAGTGTACAACATGCTGTTCATTGTAGTGTTGAGTGGGAGTGTACTACATGCTGTTCATTGTAGTGTTGAGTGGGAGTGTACTACATGCTGTTCATTGTAGTGTTGAGTGGGAGTGTACAACATGCTGTTCATTGTAGTGTTGAGTGGGAGTCAACTACATGCTGTTCATTGTAGTGTTGAGAGGGAGTGTAAAACATGCTGTTCATTGTAGTGTTGAGTGGGAGTGTAGAACATGCTGTTCATTGTAGTGTTAAGTGGGAGTGTACTACATGCTGTTCATTGTAGTGTTGAGTGGGATTGTACAAAATGATGTTCATTGTAGTGTGTATTGGGAGTGTACAACATGCTGTTCATTGTAGTGTTGAGTGGGAGTTTAGAACATGCTATTTATTGTAGTGTTGAGTGAGAGTGTAGAAAGTGGGAGTGTACAACATGCTGTTCATTGTAGTGTTAAGTGGGAGTGCACAACATGCTGTTCATTGTAGTGTTTAGTGGGAGTGTACAAAATGATGTTCATTGTAGTGTGTATTGGGAGTGTACAACATGCTGTTCATTGTAGTGTTGAGTGGGAGTATAGAACATGCTATTTATTGTAGTGTTGAGTGAGAATGTAGAAAGTGGGAGTGTACAACATGCTATTCATTGTAGTGTTGAGTGAGAGTGTAGAAAATGCTATTCATTTTAGTGTTGAGTGGGAGTGTACAACATGCTGTTCATTGTAGTGTTGAGTGGGAGTGTAGAACATGCTGTTCATGGTAGTGTTGAGTGGGAGTGTACAACATGCTGTTCATTGTAGTGTTGAGTGGGGGTGTACAACATGTTGTTCATTGTAGTGTTGAGTGGGAGTGTACAACATGCTGTTCATTGTAGTGTTGAGTGGGAGTGTACAACATGCTGTTAATGGTAGTGTTGAGTGGGAGTGTACTACATGTTGTTCATTGTAGTGTTGAGTGGGAGTGTAGAACATGCTGTTCATTGTAGTGTTGAGTGGAGTGTAAAACATGCTGTTCATTGTAGTGTTGAGTGGGAGTGTAGAACATGCTGTTCATTGTAGTGTTGAGTGGGAGTGTACAACATGCTGTTCATTGTAGTGTTGAGTGGGAGTGTACAACATGCTGTTAATTGTAGTGTTAAGTGGGAGTGTACTACATGCTGTTCATTGTAGTGTTGAGTGGGAGTGTACTACATGCTGTTCATTGTAGTGTTGAGTGGGAGTGTACTACATGCTGTTCATTGTAGTGTTGAGTGGGAGTGTACTACATACTGTTCATTGTAGTGTTGAGAGGGAGTGTAGAACATGCTTTTCATTGTAGTGTTGAGTGGGAGTGTACTACATGCTGTTCATTGTAGTGTTGAGTGGGAGTGTACTACATGCTGTTCATTGTAGTGTTGAGTGGGAGTGTACTACATGCTGTTCATTGTAGTGTTGAGTGGGAGTGTACTACATGCTGTTCATTGTAGTGTTGAGAGGGAGTGTAGAACATGCTTTTCATTGTAGTGTTGAGTGGGAGTGTACTACATGCTGTTCATTGTAGTGTTGAGTGGGAGTGTACTACATGCTGTTCATTGTAGTGTTGAGTGGGAGTGTACAACATGCTGTTCATTGTAGTGTTGAGTGGGAGTGTACTACATGCTGTTCATTGTAGTGTTGAGAGGGAGTGTAGAACATGCTTTTCATTGTAGTGTTGAGTGGGAGTGTACTACATGCTGTTCATTGTAGTGTTGAGTGGGAGTGTACTACATGCTGTTCATTGTAGTGTTGAGTGGGAGTGTACAACATGCTGTTCATTGTAGTGTTGAGTGGGAGTGTACTACATGCTGTTCATTGTAGTGTTGAGTGGGAGTGTACTACATGCTGTTCATTGTAGTGTTGAGAGGGAGTGTAGAACATGCTTTTCATTGTAGTGTTGAGTGGGAGTGTACTACATGCTGTTCATTGTAGTGTTGAGTGGGAGTGTACTACATGCTGTTCATTGTAGTGTTGAGTGGGAGTGTACAACATGCTGTTCATTGTAGTGTTGAGTGGGAGTGTACTACATGCTGTTCATTGTAGTGTTGAGTGGGAGTGTACTACATGCTGTTCATTGTAGTGTTGAGTGGGAGTGTACAACATGCTGTTCATTGTAGTGTTGAGTGGGAGTCTACTACATGCTGTTCATTGTAGTGTTGAGAGGGAGTGTAAAACATGCTGTTCATTGTAGTGTTGAGTGGGAGTGTAGAACATGCTGTTCATTGTAGTGTTAAGTGGGAGTGTACTACATGCTGTTCATTGTATTGTTGAGTGGGATTGTACAAAATGATGTTCATTGTAGTGTGTATTGGGAGTGTACAACATGCTGTTCATTGTAGTGTTGAGTGGGAGTATAGAACATGCTATTTATTGTAGTGTTGAGTGAGAGTGTAGAAAGTGGGAGTGTACAACATGCTATTCATTGTAGTATTGAGTGAGAGTGTAGAAAATGCTATTCATTGTAGTGTTGAGTGGGAGTGTAGAACATGCTTTTCATTGTAGTGTTGAGTGGGAGTGTACTACATGCTGTTCATTGTAGTGTTGAGTGGGAGTGTACAACATGCTGTTCATTGTAGTGTTGAGAGGGAGTGTAAAACATGCTGTTCATTGTAGTGTTGAGTGGGAGTGTAGAACATGCTGTTCATTGTAGTGTTAAGTGGGAGTGTACTACATGCTGTTCATTGTAGTGTTGAGTGGGAGTGTACAAAATGATGTTCATTGTAGTGTGTATTTGGAGTGTACAACATGCTGTTCATTGTAGTGTTGAGTGGGAGTATAGAACATGCTATTTATTGTAGTGTTGAGTGAGAGTGTAGAAAGTGGGAGTGTACAACATGCTATTCATTGTAGTATTGAGTGAGAGTGTAGAAAATGCTATTCATTGTAGTGTTGAGTGGGAGTGTAGAACATGCTTTTCATTGTAGTGTTGAGTGGGAGTGTACTACATGCTGTTCATTGTAGTGTTGAGTGGGAGTGTACAACATGCTGTTCATTGTAGTGTTGAGTGGGAGTGTACAACATGCTGTTCATTGTAGTGTTAAGTGGGAGTGTACAACATGCTGTTCATTGTAGTGTTGAGTGAGAGTGTACTACATGCTGTTCATTGTAATGTTAAGTGGGAGTGTACTACATGCTGTTTATTGTAGTGTTGAGTGGGAGTGTACAACATGCTGTTCATTGTAGTGTTGAGTGGGAGTGTACAACATGCTGTTCATTGTAGTGTTGAGTGGGAGTGTACAACATGCTGTTCATTGTAGTGTTAAGTGGGAGTGTACTACATGCTGTTCATTGTAGTGTTGAGTGGGAGTGTAGAACATGCTGTTCATTGTAGTGTTGAGAGGGATTGTAAAACATGCTGTTCATTGTAGTGTTGAGTGGGAGTGTAGAACATGCTGTTCATTGTAGTGTTAAGTGGGAGTGTACTACATGCTGTTCATTGTAGTGTTGAGTGGGAGTGTACTACATGCTGTTCATTGTAGTGTTGAGTGGGAGTGTACTACATGCTGTTCATTGTAGTGTTGAGTGGGAGTGTACAACATGCTGTTCATTGTAGTGTTGAGAGGGAGTGTAAAACATGCTGTTCATTGTAGTGTTGAGTGGGAGTGTACTACATGCTGTTCATTGTAGTGTTGAGTGGGAGTGTACTACATGCTGTTCATTGTAGTGTTGAGTGGGAGTGTACAACATGCTGTTCATTGTAGTGTTGAGAGGGAGTGTACAACATGCTGTTCATTGTAGTGTTGAGTGGGAGTGTACTACATGCTGTTCATTGTAGTGTTGAGTTGGAGTGTACACCATGCTGTTCATTGTAGTGTTGAGTGGGAGTGTACTACATGCTGTTCATTGTAGTGTTGAGTGGGAGTGTATAACATGCTGTTCATTGTATTGTTGAGTGGGAGTGTACAACATGCTGTTCATTGTAGTGTTGAGTGGGAGTGTACAACATGCTGTTCATTGTAGTGTTGAGAGGGAGTGTACTACATGCTGTTCATTGTAGTGTTGAGTGGGAGTGTACAACATGCTGTTCATTGTAGTGTTGAGTGGGAGTGTACAACATGCTGTTCATTGTAGTGTTGAGTGGGAGTGTACAAAATGCTGTTCATTGTAGTGTTTATTGGGAGTGTACCACATGCTGTTCATTGTAGTGTTGAGTGGGAGTGTACAACATGCTGTTCATTGTAGTGTTGAGTGGGAGTGTACAAAATGCTGTTCATTGTAGTGTTTATTGGGAGTGTACCACATGCTGTTCATTGTAGTGTTGAGTGGGAGTATAGAACATGCTATTTATTGTAGTGTTGAGTGAGAGTGTAGAAAATGATGTTCATTGTAGTGTTGAGTGGGAGTGTACAACATGCTGTTCATGGTAGCGTTGAGTGGGAGTGTACAACATGCTGTTAATGGTAGTGTTGAGTGGGAGTGTACTACATGTTGTTCATTGTAGTGTTGAGTGGGAGTGTACAACATGCTGTTCATTGTAGTGTTGAGTGGGAGTGTAAAACATGCTGTTCATTGTAGTGTTGAGTGGGAGTGTACAACATGCTGTTCATTGTAGTGTTGAGTGGGAGTGTACACCATGCTGTTCATTGTAGTGTTGAGTGGGAGTGTACTACATGCTGTTCATTGTAGTGTTGAGAGGGAGTAAAACATGCTGTTCATTGTAGTGTTGAGTGGGAGTGTACTACATGCTGTTCATTGTAGTGTTGAATGTGAGTGTACAACATGCTGTTCATTGTAGTGTTGAGTGGGAGTGTACAACATGCTGTTCATTGTAGTGTTGAGAGGGAGTGTACACCATGCTGTTCCTTGTAGTGTTGAGTGGGAGTGTACAACATGCTGTTCATTGTAGTGTTGAGTGGGAGTGTACAACATGCTGTTCATTGTAGTGTTGAGTGGGAGTGTACAACATGCTGTTCATTGTAGTGTTGAGTGGGAGTGTACTACATGCTGTTCATTGTAGTGTTGAGTGGGATTGTACAACATGCTGTTCATTGTAGTGTTGAGTGGGAGTGTACTACATGCTGTTCATTGTAGTGTTGAGTGGGAGTGTACTACATGCTGTTCATTGTAGTGTTGAGTGGGAGTGTACACCATGCTGTTCATTGTAGTGTTGAGTGGGAGTGTATAACATGCTGTTCATTGTAGTGTTGAGTGGGAGTGTACAACATGCTGTTCATTGTAGTGTTGAGTGGGAGTGTACAACATGCTGTTCATTGTAGTGTTGAGTGGGAGTGTACTACATGCTGTTCATTGTAGTGTTGAGTGGGAGTGTACAACATGCTGTTCATTGTAGTGTTGAGTGGGAGTGTACAACATGCTGTTCATTGTAGTGTTGAGGGGAGTGTACAACATGCTGTTCATTGTAGTGTTGAGTGGGAGTGTACTACATGCTGTTCATTGTAGTGTTGAGAGGGAGTGTAGAACATGCTTTTCATTGTAGTGTTGAGTGGGAGTGTACTACATGCTGTTCATTGTAGTGTTGAGTGGGAGTGTACTACATGCTGTTCATTGTAGTGTTGAGTGGGAGTGTACAACATGCTGTTCATTGTAGTGTTGAGTGGGAGTGTACTACATGCTGTTCATTGTAGTGTTGAGTGGGAGTGTACTACATGCTGTTCATTGTAGTGTTGAGTGGGAGTGTACAACATGCTGTTCATTGTAGTGTTGAGTGGGAGTCTACTACATGCTGTTCATTGTAGTGTTGAGAGGGATGTGTAAAACATGCTGTTCATTGTAGTGTTGAGTGGGAGTGTAGAACATGCTGTTCATTGTAGTGTTAAGTGGGAGTGTACTACATGCTGTTCATTGTAGTGTTGAGTGGGATTGTACAAAATGATGTTCATTGTAGTGTGTATTGGGAGTGTACAACATGCTGTTCATTGTAGTGTTGAGTGGGAGTATAGAACATGCTATTTATTGTAGTGTTGAGTGAGAGTGTAGAAAGTGGGAGTGTACAACATGCTATTCATTGTAGTATTGAGTGAGAGTGTAGAAAATGCTATTCATTGTAGTGTTGAGTGGGAGTGTAGAACATGCTTTTCATTGTAGTGTTGAGTGGGAGTGTACTACATGCTGTTCATTGTAGTGTTGAGTGGGAGTGTACAACATGCTGTTCATTGTAGTGTTGAGAGGGAGTGTAAAACATGCTGTTCATTGTAGTGTTGAGTGGGAGTGTAGAACATGCTGTTCATTGTAGTGTTAAGTGGGAGTGTACTACATGCTGTTCATTGTAGTGTTGAGTGGGAGTGTACAAAATGATGTTCATTGTAGTGTGTATTTGGAGTGTACAACATGCTGTTCATTGTAGTGTTGAGTGGGAGTATAGAACATGCTATTTATTGTAGTGTTGAGTGAGAGTGTAGAAAGTGGGAGTGTACAACATGCTATTCATTGTAGTATTGAGTGAGAGTGTAGAAAATGCTATTCATTGTAGTGTTGAGTGGGAGTGTAGAACATGCTTTTCATTGTAGTGTTGAGTGGGAGTGTACTACATGCTGTTCATTGTAGTGTTGAGTGGGAGTGTACAAAATGCTGTTCATTGTAGTGTTGAGTGGGAGTGTACAACATGCTGTTCATTGTAGTGTTAAGTGGGAGTGTACAACATGCTGTTCATTGTAGTGTTGAGTGAGAGTGTACTACATGCTGTTCATTGTAATGTTAAGTGGGAGTGTACTACATGCTGTTTATTGTAGTGTTGAGTGGGAGTGTACAACATGCTGTTCATTGTAGTGTTGAGTGGGAGTGTACAACATGCTGTTCATTGTAGTGTTGAGTGGGAGTGTACAACATGCTGTTCATTGTAGTGTTAAGTGGGAGTGTACTACATGCTGTTCATTGTAGTGTTGAGTGGGAGTGTAGAACATGCTGTTCATTGTAGTGTTGAGAGGGATTGTAAAACATGCTGTTCATTGTAGTGTTAAGTGGGAGTGTACTACATGCTGTTCATTGTAGTGTTGAGTGGGAGTGTACTACATGCTGTTCATTGTAGTGTTGAGTGGGAGTGTACTACATGCTGTTCATTGTAGTGTTGAGTGGGAGTGTACAACATGCTGTTCATTGTAGTGTTGAGAGGGAGTGTAAAACATGCTGTTCATTGTAGTGTTGAGTGGGAGTGTACTACATGCTGTTCATTGTAGTGTTGAGTGGGAGTGTACTACATGCTGTTCATTGTAGTGTTGAGTGGGAATGTACAACATGCTGTTCATTGTAGTGTTGAGAGGGAGTGTACAACATGCTGTTCATTGTAGTGTTGAGTGGGAGTGTACTACATGCTGTTCATTGTAGTGTTGAGTTGGAGTGTACACCATGCTGTTCATTGTAGTGTTGAGTGGGAGTGTACTACATGCTGTTCATTGTAGTGTTGAGTGGGAGTGTATAACATGCTGTTCATTGTATTGTTGAGTGGGAGTGTACAACATGCTGTTCATTGTAGTGTTGAGTGGGAGTGTACAACATGCTGTTCATTGTAGTGTTGAGAGGGAGTGTACTACATGCTGTTCATTGTAGTGTTGAGTGGGAGTGTACAACATGCTGTTCATTGTAGTGTTGAGTGGGAGTGTACAACATGCTGTTCATTGTAGTGTTGAGTGGGAGTGTACAAAATGCTGTTCATTGTAGTGTTTATTGGGAGTGTACCACATGGTGTTCATTGTAGTGTTGAGTGGGAGTGTACAACATGCTGTTCATTGTAGTGTTGAGTGGGAGTGTACAAAATGCTGTTCATTGTAGTGTTTATTGGGAGTGTACCACATGCTGTTCATTGTAGTGTTGAGTGGGAGTATAGAACATGCTATTTATTGTAGTGTTGAGTGAGAGTGTAGAAAATGATGTTCATTGTAGTGTTGAGTGGGAGTGTACAACATGCTGTTAATGGTAGTGTTGAGTGGGAGTGTACTACATGTTGTTCATTGTAGTGTTGAGTGGGAGTGTAGAACATGCTGTTTATGGTAGTGTTGAGTGGGAGTGTACAACATGCTGTTCATGGTAGCGTTGAGTGGGAGTGTACAACATGCTGTTAATGGTAGTGTTGAGTGGGAGTGTACTACATGTTGTTCATTGTTGTGTTGAGTGGGAGTGTACAACATGCTGTTCATTGTAGTGTTGAGTGGGAGTGTAAAACATGCTGTTCATTGTAGTGTTGAGTGGGAGTGTACAACATGCTGTTCATTGTAGTGTTGAGTGGGAGTGTACACCATGCTGTTCATTGTAGTGTTGAGTGGGAGTGTACTACATGCTGTTCATTGTAGTGTTGAGAGGGAGTAAAACATGCTGTTCATTGTAGTGTTGAGTGGGAGTGTACTACATGCTGTTCATTGTAGTGTTGAATGTGAGTGTACAACATGCTGTTCATTGTAGTGTTGAGTGGGAGTGTACAACATGCTGTTCATTGTAGTGTTGAGAGGGAGTGTACACCATGCTGTTCCTTGTAGTGTTGAGTGGGAGTGTACAACATGCTGTTCATTGTAGTGTTGAGTGGGAGTGTACAACATGCTGTTCATTGTAGTGTTGAGTGGGAGTGTACAACATGCTGTTCATTGTAGTGTTGAGTGGGAGTGTACTACATGCTGTTCATTGTAGTGTTGAGTGGGATTGTACAACATGCTGTTCATTGTAGTGTTGAGTGGGAGTGTACTACATGCTGTTCATTGTAGTGTTGAGTGGGAGTGTACTACATGCTGTTCATTGTAGTGTTGAGTGGGAGTGTACACCATGCTGTTCATTGTAGTGTTGAGTGGGAGTGTATAACATGCTGTTCATTGTAGTGTTGAGTGGGAGTGTACAACATGCTGTTCATTGTAGTGTTGAGTGGGAGTGTACAACATGCTGTTCATTGTAGTGTTGAGTGGGAGTGTACTACATGCTGTTCATTGTAGTGTTGAGTGGGAGTGTACAACATGCTGTTCATTGTAGTGTTGAGTGGGAGTGTACAACATGCTGTTCATTGTAGTGTTGAGGGGAGTGTACAACATGCTGTTCATTGTAGTGTTGAGTGGGAGTGTACAACATGCTGTTCATTGTAGTGTTGAGTGGGAGTGTACAACATGCTGTTCATTTTCAGTCTTCTTCTTCACGTTTATAAATTTATTTTTCCTCATCTTCCATCCACCATCAATTTAATAGGGAATCTGCACTGTGATGAGGTGATGATCCGAGAAATACACCAGAGTATTTGATATTTTGGTATATTTATTGTTACTGATGACACGGCACGTCCAATATACCACCCAACTTGTTGGTTGGAGATATGATGAGCTGGAACAGACCCTGTTTACTGATTAGTCCGTATTAAAATCTATAACTATCACTGAAGGTGATGAATACCCCCGCTTAAATTCTTAGTCAAGGGGCCATAATTCTGTAATATATTAGGCAAACAACAATGTGTGATGTAGAGGGACATAAGGTCATCAGTTGTTATGTGTATATGAAGTTTGGGAAAAACCCATTCAAAAACTGAGGAATGCAAGTAATAACAAGAGGTCAATGACCTTGAAGCTCTACTGATTGATTTTGATTTCAGGAAGTAGTCGCTACAGACTTGTTTTTTGAAAATCTATTTTTAACCGTGGCGGCCATCTTGAATTTCCGGCCAACCTGAAATTTTGCTAGGATAAATTAGACATTAAGAGCAACATTCCTAAGAAGTTTCATGAAAATCCGTCAAGTAGTTTCAGAGGAGTAGTCGCTACAAGTTTTCATTATATAACTATGTAAACAAAGATGGCCACTGGCAGCCATGTTTAACGTCAAATCAAAACGATTTTCGACAAGGACCAACATCATGTCATACTGATCATTTTAGAAAAAGTCCCATATCAATATCTCTTATAGTTTTGAAGAAGTAGACGCTACAACTTATTTATTTTAAATCTATTTTTAGCTGTGGCGGCCATCTTGAATTCCGGCCGACCTGAAATTTTTCTAGGATCAACTAGACATCAAGAGCAACATTCCTGTGAAGTTTCATGAACATCCGTCAAGTAGTTTCAGAGAGTAGTCGCTACAAGTTTTTACTATATAACTCTATGTAAACAAAGATGGCCACTGGCAGCCATGTTTAACGTTGATCAAAACGATTTTTGACAAGGATCAACATCATGTCATGCTGATCATTTTAGAAAAAGTCCATATCAATATCACTTATAGTTTTCAAGAAGTAGTCGCTACAAACTTATTTTTTAAAACTCTATTTTTAGCTTTGGCGGCCATCTTTGATTTCACATCAACATGAATATTTGCTAGGATCAACTAGACTTTATGGGCAACATTTCTGTAAAGTTTCATGAATATCCATCCAGTAGTTTCAGAGGAGTTGTCGCTACAAATAAAAGTTTACGGACAGACGGACGGACGACGGACGCCGCACCACGGCATAAGCGATCAGTCGAGCTAAAAATGTGCTATGGGACGGGAGACGATGGGATAAAAATGTGTTAGGCGATAGGACATTACATACAGCGTGATTCCTATATAGCCCCCACTACACTCACTGTGAAAGTGGGGGTATAATGAGTAGTGTAGAGCAGCTGTGATTTGTTGCTTCAGCTTTGCAGTTTTCAATAGTTGTAACAATTTCATTCTCCACCCATCTCCATTGTGCTGCAGAAATTTATAGCCCGGACACAATTTTAAAGCAATCTAAAGAAATAACCTTCAAAGTAATTGTGACCTTGACCTTGATGGTAGAGACTGCTTCTTAGTCTGGACACATCATCTGGTGGTGGTGAACATTTGTGTAAAATATTATTGGAATATCCAATGATACAATAAGAAATTATAGCCCAGACACAAAATTTTAAGCATATGACTTTCAAAGTATGTGTAACCTTGACCTGCCTCTTAGTCGTAACACATCATCTCATGGTGGTGAACATTTAAGTAGAATATTACTGCAATCCAATGATAGATAAAAAAAGTTACAGCTCAGACACAAATTTCGGACAGAAAGACGGACGGACGGACGGATGGATAGACGAACAATGAGCAATCCTAAAGTCCCCTCCGGTCTAGACCGGTAGCGGACTAATAAGCATATTTACATATATCCTGACTACAACACTGGCAGTAAAAGTAACAATACTTTATATCATTATTAGTTGCAGCATCATTGTTTTAAAGAGACAAACTGCCATCTTGATATTTTTTATATATCTCTTTTTTTCATTTAGTTTTTGTATCGCCTGCATATTGTGTCGCCTGCATAGCATGGTAGACACTTAGGGATCACTTTGTCCATCGTCCGTCGTCGTCTGTCACACTTTAACCTGCAACCTAACCTTGGCCATAACTTGACAAGTATTTGACCTATGTTCATGAAACTTCAGACACATCTTCTCAACCCAAGGAATGTTGTTACACATGTCCAATAACTCTGACTTCCATTTTTGAAGAGTTATGCCCCTTTTCATAACACTTAAAAAAAAAAACTGCTCCATTATTCATTAAGGATTGCACCCACTGTCTTCAAACTTTATAGTTACATTGTACTTGCTGCAATAAGCACAATAATAAGCGGGTGATGTGTTCCATGGAACACCCTTCTAGTTCTACGTAACTAGCATATTTGCAAATCCTTAGTAATAACTGTTTAAATAGTTCAAAGCAAATTGTTTTTGCATATTACTAGTTGTCCATTATACTGCACCAATTATATATGTAAAGCTAGGATAGAATAGAAAAACTGACAACTTTCAATATTATATGCAATATGCAAGCTGATTTAAATTCAAAATGATACTGGAGTTATATATCATGATACTGGAGTTATATATCAAAGTAATATAATATTGATGCTTGATAACTACTTAAGATCCTTTAACTGGTAATTTTGAAGTGATGGTTGTTATGGTCTCTATAGTGCCTTTACTAAGATATAACAGTGACTGCCATTGTTATACCCTATTCATGTTCCTTTTTTAAAAACTTTTCATACACAATACAATTATTGTATTGTACAAGCTGAATTAACAACAGAATTTCTGATAAAAATTCGCCATCGAATCATGAGGGAGCACAAAGGGTAGGCATGTCTGTCCATCCAGAAAAGTGTGAGTGTGTCTAGTCTATCTCCTCCCATTGTTATGAAAAGTTCACAATAATGAAAATATGCATAAGTATAACTATTTGGCGTAAAAGATAAATGTTTACATTTGTCATAGAAATGTGAATATTGACTTGTTTCGACACTTTCTCACTTTAAAAGTCAAGCTCCCTATGGGATTGAACCCCCAGTGGTGCCAGACGGGAAGATTCCAAACACGGCCATGGAGCACATATCAACAATCTGGCCAAGATGGGTAAGTCTGTCAAAAGGTGCTAGAATTGTCACAAGGCAAAATATGGCATTTGTTTGGTAAAACTATGGCTATAACCTTTATGCAATTAATCAGATCTAGCTGGTATTTGAACCACCTAGACCAAAGTTTTTATAAATATCAACAATCTCGTTAAGTTTGGTAAAGACCTAATAGAAAAAGAGGCAGAATCTGGCATTTTTAAGTAAAACAATGGCTATAACTCTGGTAAGGCTTATCAGATCTAGCTGCCTTTCAAAGCCCTTGACCTGTGTAGGTAGCTTAAATGGAAAGGAATCTTGGGATTGCATTTATGCAGTCAAGGACAAGGTCGCTGTTACTAAAAATAGAACAAAGAGGCCCAAGAGGGTCTGCATCACTCTACTGGTTGTAAAAATACACCAGTAAATATTATATGGTTTTATGTTGTGGACCTCAATAGTTTCCAAGCTATGAAACACGGACTATGTCCCAAGCTGGGACCAATGCTGGTTGGATGGTTGTATCCGTCTGTTCATGCCCAGTGTGTATTTAAGTGCGGGGTTCTTAACAGTTTCCAAGTTATGTTCCCAGGGGTGGAGATAGATGGTTGTATCCATTACCTGTTCATGCCCAATATGGTTATAGGGTGGGGATCTCAATGGCTTCCAAATTATGACCCAGGGGCTATATCCCAAGGGGCCGGACGGACCCCATGGTTGATGCTGGTTGGATGGTTGTATCTGCCTCGTAATGCTCAGTAATTGTATAACTGTGGTTTGTATAACTGGTTTCCGAGAATCTTTTAAGAATGTTTACTACGCATCTTTTAAGAATTTTCACTATATAAGTCTAAGTAACATATGTGACCACTAGGGTGGGGCCAAATTTGACCCCATGATCTCCATTCGAGTAAACTTGATAGAGGACCGTTAACTTAAGGCATACAAAATGTTAGACCTCTAGCTCATGTAGTTTCAGAGAAGAAGTTCTTTTTAAAGATTTTCCTTTATAACTCTATGTATAACTGTGACTCCCTTAGTCAGGGCCAGAACTGACCCCATGTTCATCATTGGAACAAACTTAGTACATGACCATAACCTTCTGCTGCATGCCATATATGAGAGGTCAGAGAGATTTTTTTAAAAAGTTTTTCCCTATATAAGTCTCTGTAAAACATGTGACCCATGGGGCAGCGCCAAAATGGCCACCATTTGAACAAACTTGGTAGAGGACTACCATTTACCATAAGCTTATGGTAAATGCAAAATATTAAACCTCTGGCTCTTGTAGTTTCAGAGAAGAATATTTGTTTGAAGATGTTCATATATAACTACAATACAACATAAAACCGTGACCCTGGGGTGGGCCAGATTTGACACCAGGGTCACCATTTGAACAACCTTGACCATAAGCTCATGTAACATGCAATATATGAGAAGTCTATGCCTTGTGGTTTTGGAGAAGATTTTTCAAGTTTTTCCCTATATAAGTCAATGTAAAACGTGCAAAATCTCCATATACCAACTTTGGACCCCTGGGCTTGATAGTAGCTAGCCATCAATTCTGTTTTTTTTGTCAGAATCTATCTTGCCGTTCTGGAGAAGAAGAGTTTTAAAGGTGTTGGCTATTATTAGCAATGGCAGCCATCTTGACTGTCAGATCGACAAAGTAAAATTGGCCCAGTGGTTTCAGAGGAAGTGCTGTTAATGCACGCCAATGCCCACAACCACACACGCATATCGCCAGACGAAATGCTATCGCATTTGGCCAGTAGAGCTAAAAATGGTTTCTAAGTACTAACTTCAGTTAGGAAGCGAGATATTGAAGCGAAACTTGGTGTGTATGTAGGTTATATGGAAAGAAATATTGGAACAAATTTTTGTAGGTAGGTTTATGGAAAACCTGGTTTTCATGGAATTTCCACATTTCTTGTTCCATGTTTGCCCAATGGATTCTAAAATTGAACAGAGACACTTGGCATATACTTAAATAGTTTTACCTCTTGTACAATTCCATAATAATCCTGCATAGGTAACTGGAATTGCAGGGCATTTTAAGAATTCTTACTTTTGCAGAGCAATTTCGAAATTATCCATATTCTCACACTGCATAGAACATACACACTGCAAACATGCAATTCTAGCATATTAAAATTCTTAAAGGGAATTTAGCGACACAACCAAACAATCTTTATTATTGAGAGTTCTGAAAAACAAAAAAGACAAGATTGAAGTTTCTGTTGAAATGCAGCCAAAAGCCGCCATTTTTAGAGCTATGACATCACAGTTCTAAATGACCATATATGGAATATTGATAAATATGAACACTTAATCATTTAAAGGGAAACATTTTTTAAAGTAACTGTTTGAAGAATATGTATAACTAATGGCAATAAAGCTTTATATGCCCAGTCAAGGAGTTTGCATTAATTTGCAGAGATTTGCTTTGCTGTAAATGATATTTATCAATATTCCATATATGGTCATATGGAACTGTGATGTCATAGTTTTCAAAATTGCAGCTCCCATATCCATTTTAGTACAAACTTCAAATGGTCATATCTTTTTTGTTTATCATCCAATTTTGATAATTCTTTCACCTTTTTGCAAGTTTTTCAGAACTCTCAATAAAAGAGCTGTTTGACTGTGTCGCTACATTCCCTTTAATCAGTGTAATATCAACTGGCAAATAAACAAGAACAACATATGATCAATTTAATTTTACTGTTTCACAAAACTACAAAGCTTACCAACTACACATGGATTATTGTTTATCAGATTATTTTTGTGTTATTTTTCAATTTATTTGTAATTCTCACACAATTTTTTTTTTAAACTGTAAAGCTGATTTCGACAAAAGCAGTTTCCTGAAATTTAAAGAAAAACGAGGCCCATATGAACTTGAAGCTCTTCTAAAAGTGATGGTACTATTTAAAAGTACAGCAAGAAGACATAGTCATTAATATTCCCGGTCACCTATTTTTGATTTGATGGAAGGAGAAATAAACAAACTAACAAGAAGCACCAATTCTAGTGTGAATGTGAATTGATAACTTTTACCACAAAAAACTAAGATGAAAGGGGGAAAGATTTGGTAAAAGGCACGAGAGTTATGGTGCTTGTAACACAAATGATGAACATGTATACCAACATTTTTTGTCAACAAAGATGGCCACTGGTGACATCCAAATCAAAATGAACTTTGTTAGGACCAACTACATGTCGTGGCAGTTATTTTGCTAACTGTTAAAAATCAATATACGTTTTTTGAGAAGTAGTCACCACAAAATTGCATTTTTAAAAACTATTTTTAGCCGTGGTGGCCACCTTGAATTTCTGGCCATCCTCTGAATTTTTGCTAGGATCAACTAGACATCAAGAGCAACATTTCTGTAAAGTTTCATGAAAATACGTCCAGTTGTTTCAGAGGAGTAGTCGCCAAAAAAAAAAGTTTACGGACGACGCACCACGGCATAAGCTCAACTGATCTTTGATGAGTCGAGCTAATAATAATAATAATAATAATAATAACAATAATAATAATAATGAATTTAGGTATCGTCTCTTCAATATGGCGACCATAAATATGCCTGGTTGAAGAATTTGTCCAAGATATACATTCTGTAAAGGCTTTTATCTCGACTTTTCAAAGGAAAAAAGAGAAATAGTGGGTTGAAGAACTTGTCACAGATTTATTATTAAAAATATTCTGTGAAAGTTTGGTTAAGATGCTTTTGTGCTAACAAGGCCAAATCATGCAATTTCCGATAATTCAAGGATCTTTTATCAAATGAATCGTGTCAAATTCAAAAACTCATCCGAGATCTTGTGATCTACTGTGTAAGTTTAAGATTAGATGAAAAATGGAGGGTCATGAGTGGACACACCAAGAAAGTGTACTGGTAGAAGGATGGACAGACGACGGACAACCTGCCATGCCATAAGCTCTTCTGACCTTCGACCAGTACAGCTAAAAACAGTAGGAGTTAAAGGAACCAAGGTTGTCATGTTATAAGCTCATATAAGGTCCAATAACAGAAGGCCACAGCCTACATGTCGTGCCCTATTGGTAGTGCAGTTTTTTGATTTTATCGTCACTATTGTCAGTTCCAAGAGATATTCCTTCCTTACATATTTAATATTTAATTTAATTAATGTCATTACACTCATATTAATCATGTTGATTTTTATATACCTAAACAAACATATCATGGGCTCCTAAATGTCTTTATGAAATCAAATAGGTTCGTAAAAACAGTTATAAACAGTAAAGTAACTTTCAATATTTTAAGTTTTACAACAAAAAAATCACTTTTTTCTTTTCAACAATCCATACTTTTTTTGTATAATCTTGCTGGGTAGATGACTGTAACACAAGCATGTATCAGACATGCGTGTGACAGAGTGGACAAGTTTGTCGTTGAGCTATCTCAGACTCGTAGGCTCTGTGCTTACATGCACTACACATCCAGAACTGGTACTCCATCAGGGGACGCCCAGTCACAATACATGTAGGGAACTTTGTATCACAGCTTGGACATGAATTGGACCTGGAAAAAAATACATACAAAGTCATCATATTTCTAAGAATATCACTGAACACATTTTAATTTAAAAGAAATATATGAATAGTATAACGGCTCATAAACACATTATGTTAAGTTAGTAGAGCAATCATAGAGTGAGGTGAAGGATTCTGGAGCGTTGACCTACTCTTCACTGTGGGTAAACCCTGCACTATCGAATCCAAATCAATCTGTCCAAATATAGTCAGATTATTTTAATAAAATGCCCAACATTTCTGTAAATGACATTATTTTCGCGTGACTATGTTCACGAATCACCGGGTCTCTGATTAATTCGCGTGATCATGAATTCGCGTCCAAGCGTAATTTAAATATTCATATCTCCTTACTAATAATATGTTTCTTTGCTGTTTATTGTCGATTTTCGTTTATTTCATTCGGTTGTCCCTGATACTTGCATTTTACCGTTAATCCGTTAATTCACACTTCTTCCGCTATCGCAGTCCTGTTTATAGCTCGGAGGCACAACAATTATCCTGGTCATTATCCCGGTCATTTCTCATTGTCATGTACATACATAAATACGTTATATCAGAGTTTGATTGAAAGCTGTTTGTGAACCATAGTGTAAGTGTGTATATTACTGTGTTCACTTTTATTGAACTACATGAGTGAACTCGGAAATAAATTTGTTTGCACTTGTTAACCAATTATTAAAGTATAAACTATAAACTTTATTTTCCATCAATTACGAATGCGCTACCCAGATATCTCTGTTGTATTACACATATTACACATTACACTATTATACTAAGCGATATAAAGATCACTGTATATTTATGTAAAACAATAGTCCCCGTACTTTCTCTTATTACTCCGTATAGCGTAACTTGCAAGGCCTCCTCTGGGATTCGCAAATGGAGCCAAATGAGACAAAATAATAAAAGTGGCGATAAAAAAATAACTTTGGCGAATGTGATTGGCGAAAGAAATATCCAATGTCAGTCATTGAATGTTGTGTATTACTTTCCAATCTTGTCATACTCCTTAATTTTCCCCTGTATAATCAAACGCCTAATAACTCTGCCAAATTAGCACCTCTTATTTCCAAGTCCAGAATTCAACACTTGTCCATGATGGTGTGAAATACACACATTTGGTGTCAAGTATACATTAGCCTTTGATTATAAATGACATGATACAATAGTGATCAGTATAATTCTAGATAAGATTTTGTACATGTACAGTATTTATTTCGAAACTGAAACATTTCCAGATTAATAAGTTTTATTTTTATGTAAAAAATTGAGCAAAATATTTATAAAAAAATAATTTTATGGTCATTATTATTACTAACTGCTTTATTCATGGGCCATAATACTTCATTTAAAAATACATAAAAATAATTTTGAAAATATTATATGCTAATGTCTCCAATTTGGCCCCAACTTTTTATCATTTGGCGAAATTGGTTGCGAAAGGAAAAAAATGGCCAGAGGAGGCCCAAGGGAAGTAAGGGATAAATGCAAATTATAGATGCCGTACAAGTAAGTATTGGTTCACCACTCTAAAGGATAAAAGGTTTCTTGCTTTTACACATATATGGACATACCGATCATGTGAAAAAAATTAAATTCTAATTCATTTCGGATGATCAAGTTTTCGGATACTCTTTCGAGTTTATCCGCATTTCTTGAATTCGCGAGACAGTGTATTCGCGCGAGACAGTGTATTCACGAATATTGGTGAAAGTAAAACCCAAGTGAATAATACCGGATTTACAGTACCGTATGTATTTTGAAGAATATGTGTTGTGGATTAATCTCAGTCATGCACTGAGCCCCAGTGGTACCACCGTATTAAACAAGTGCAAGTGCATTGTCTGCAAAAGATGGACATTGGATAGGAAACAGCGCTAAATAGGTGCTGCAACGGAATTCATCTCAATATCAGTAGTGTGGAAACTGTCTGCTTTTATTATGCAATATATTCCTTTGGTTCTATAACATACAGGGCATTGGGGTGTATAGAATCATTGTTAGTAAAGAATCATTTTTTGCTTATATTCAATTTTCTCAGCACATGTATTTTAGATTATTTTAAATTTTTCCAGGCTTCAAGATATATCACACAAGCATACATTTATGCGATGGTGAAATGATTTGGTGCATTTTTTCATGCAGATTGCGCTAAGTGCAACACCTCTCAGAAAAAACGATTCTTTACTACCCAAATGAAGTGTGTTTTTGAAACGAAAAATTCATACAGTCACAATAAATTGAGATATAAATATATGCTGTTATAATAATCATCAAATAAGTGAACTTGTTAAGTTTGGCACTTCTAGGGATACAATGAAATTGTAAATGTTTGTAAAACACTATTAAACAAGAGGTCAATGACCTTGAAGCTCTACTGATTGATTTTGATTTCAGGAAGTAGTCGCTACAGACTTGTTTTTTGAAAATCTATTTTTAACCGTGGCGGCCATCTTGAATTTCCGGCCGACCTGAAATTTTGCTAAGATCAATAAGACATTAAGAGCAACATTCCTGTGAAGTTTCATGAAAATCCGTCTAGTAGTTTCAAAGAAGTAGTCGCTACAAGTTTTCATTATATAACTCTATGTAAACAAAGCAGCCATGTTTAAGGTCAAATCAAAACGATTTTCGACAAGGACCAACATCATGTCATACTGATCATTTTAGAAAAAGTCCCATATCAATATCTCTTATTGTTTTGAAGAAGTAGTCGCTACAAACTTATCTATTTTAAATCTATTTTTAGCTGTGGCGGCCATCTTGAATTTCCGGCCGACCTGAAATTTTTCTAGGATCAACTAGACATCAAGAGCAACATTCCTGTGAAGTTTCATGAACATCCGTCAAGTAGTTTCAGAGGAGTAGTCGCTACAAGTTTTTACTATATAACTCTATGTAACCAAAGATGGCCACTGGCAGCCATGTTTAACGTCAAATCAAAATATTTTTCCACAAGGATCTACATCATGTCATGCTGATCATTTTAGAAAAAGTCCCATATCAATATCACTTATAGTTTTCAAGAAGTAGTCGCTACAAACTTATTTTTTAAAAATCTATTTTTAGCTGTGACGGCCATCTTGAATTTCCGGCCGACCTGAAATTTTGCTAGGATCAATTAGACATCAAGAGCAACATTCCTGTAAAGTTTCATGAAAATCCGCCAAGTAGTTTCAGAGGAGTAGTCGCTACAAGTTTTTACTATATAACTCTATGTAAACAAAGATGGCCGCTGGCAGCCATGTTTAATGTTGAATCAAAACGATTTTTGACTAGGATCAACATCATGTAATGCTGATCATTTTAGAAAAAGTCCCATATCAATATCACTTATAGTTTTCAAGAAGTAGTCGCTACAAACTTATTTTTTAAAAATCTATTTTTAGCTGTGACGGCCATCTTGAATTTCCGGCAGACCTGAATTTTTTTTAGGATCAATTAGACATCAAGAGCAACATTCCTGTAAAGTTTCATGACAATCCGCCAAGTTGTTTCAGAGAAGAAGTCGCTACAAGTTTTTACTATATAACTCTATGCAAACAAAGATGGCCGCTGGCAGCCATGTTTAACGTTGAATCAAAACGATTTTTGACTAGGATCAACATCATGTCATGCTGATCATTTTAGAAAAAGTCCCATATCAATATCACTTATAGTTTTCAAGAAGAAGTCGCTACAAACTTGTATTTTAAAACTCTATTTTTAGCTTTGGCGGCCATCTTGGATTTCACATCAACATGAATTTTTGCTAGGATCAACTAGACTTTATGGGCAACATTTCTGTAAAGTTTCATGAATATCCATCCAGTAGTTTCAGCTGTGAAGTCGCTACAAATAAAAGTTTACGGACAGACGGACAGACGGACAGACAGACAGACGGACAGACGGACGACGGACGCCGCACCACGGCATAAGCTCCGCTGATCTCTGATCAGTTGAGCTAAAAATCACAGTTATGGGACAGAAATTTTGCTATCGTACAACTAAAAGGGTAAATCTAAATCAGAAACAAATCAGACATTTTCCTTTCATTTTAAATTTAGATGTTTAAAGGGACACACGGCAATCTTGATTTTTTAAAAACTCACGGCGTCCCGTTAGTTTTCCTCTTGACTTGCATTTGTTCAATCATTAATATTAATTGTTAGAATAGTTCAAAGCAAATTATTTTTGCATATTACTAACTTTTGATAATATTGCACCAGTAATATATTTAAAAATTTGGTAAAATATTGAAGAAATTTGAAATCTCATTTTTTTATTTAATTATATGCAAGCAGTTTTAAAGTCAAAAAGACGCAGGATAAGTAAATTGAGGAGCAAATTTTAAAGTTTTAATAAAACTCAAGATTGCCGTGTGTCCCTTTAACCCAAGTGATTACCACTGTACTCATCCATGTGAAGTTTGGTCAAAATCTGCCAGGTGGTTTCTGAGAGTTTAAAGCAAGAGTTAACGATGGACAGACAAATGATAGACAGACAGATAGGTGGACAGAATAGAGACAGTCTACATGTGAAGTTTGATGAACATGATTACAAAGATTAAGCAGTTATTGTGTGGATGTTTTCATGAGTGAGTCATGGTGGCATTGACCTTTAGACCTATTAACCCCAAATTAAATAATGTCATTTGCTCAACTTGGACAGTCTTCCTTTGTAATAAGATGGTGGTAATGGAGGTGGAAGAATTGTTGTGCGGAAAAGGTTTTTCACAATCGGGACATAGTAGCATAGACTTTGGACCTCTGGCTCCTGTAGTTTCAGAGAAGAAAATATTTTAAGTTTTTCCCTATATAAATCTATGTAAAAATGTGACAGCCAGGGTGGAGCCAAATGTGAACACAGGGTTACCATTTGAATAAACTTGTTTAAAGTAAAGTTTAACGGACGACAGACGAGGGACGAACAACGAAAGGAGAGTGATCCAAATAGATCAACTTGAAATCTACAAGGCAGTTCTGTTGCTTGTATTGTAAGGAGAAGGCCGAGTCAACATACGACGTCATCATACAGACATACAATGTCATCATACAGACATACGGCATCATCATACAGACATAAAGCGTCATCATACAGACATACGGCATCATCATACAGACGGCCTCATCATAGACATACGGTGTCATCATTCAGACATACAGCGTCATCATACAGACATATGACATCATCATACAGACATACGGCATCATCATACAGACTTACAATATCATCATACAGACATAAGGCGTAATCTTACAGACATACGGCATCATCATACAGACATACGGCGTCATCATACAGACATACGGCATCATCATATAGACATACGGCATCATCATACAGACATAAGGCATCATCATACAGACATACAGCGTCATCATACAGACATACAGCATCATCATACAGATATACGGCATCATCATACAGACGGCGTCATCATAAACATACGGCGTCATCATACAGACATACAGCGTCATCATACAGACATAAGGCATCATCATACAGACATAGGCATCATCATACAGACATACAGCGTCATCATACAGACATAAGGCATCATCATACAGACATACGGCATCATCATACAGACATACGGCGTCATCATACAGACATACGGCATCATCATACAGACATACGGCATCATCATACAGACATAAGGCATCATCATACAGACATACGGCGTCAACATACAGATATAAGGCATCATCGTACAGACATATGGCGTCATCGTACAGACATACGGCGTCATCGTACAGACATACGGCATCATCGTACAGACATACGGCATCATCAGACATATGACATCATCATAAAGACATAGATGCATCATCATACAGACATACAGCGTCATCATACAGACATAAGGCATCGTACAGACAACCGGCGTCATCGTACAGACATACGGCGTCATCGTACAGACATACGGCATCATCGTACAGACATACGGCATCATCAGACATATGACATCATCATAAAGACATAGAGGCATCATCATACAGACATACAGCGTCATCATACAGACATAAGGCATCATCATACAGACATACGGCGTCATCATACAGACATACGGCTTCATAATACAGACATACGGCGTCATCATACAGACATACGGCGTCATCATACAGACATAAGGCATCATCATACAGACATACGGCGTCAACATACAGACATAAGGCGTCATCGTACAGACATACGGCGTCATCGTACAGACATACGGCGTCATCGTACAGACATACGGCATCATCGTACAGACATACGGCGTCATCGTACAGACATAAGGCGTCATCGTACAGACATACGGCATCATCGTACAGACATACGGCGTCATCGTACAGACATACGGCGTCATCAGACAGACATACGGCGTCTTCATACAGACATACGGCGTCATCATACAGACATACGGCGTCATCATACAGACATACGGCGTCATCATACAGACATACGGCGTCATCATACAGACATACGGCATCATCATACAGACATACAGCATCATCATACAGACATAAGGCATCATCATACAGACATACGGCGTCAACATACAGACATAAGGGGTCATCGTACAGACATACGGCGTCATCGTACAGACATACGGCGTCATCGTACAGACATACGGCATCATCGTACAGACATACGGCGTCATCGTACAGACATACGGCATCATCATACAGACATACGGCATCATCATACAGAGATAAAGTGTCATCATACAGACATACGGCGTCCTCATACAGACATACGGCATCATCATACAGACGGCGTCATCATAGACATACGGTGTCATCATACAGACATACGGCATCATCGTACAGACATACGGCGTCATCGTACAGACATAAGGCGTCATCGTACAGACATACGGCATCATCGTACAGACATACGGCATCATCGTACAGACATACGGCGTCATCAGACATATGACATCATCATAAAGACATAGGCATCATCATACAGACATACAGCGTCATCATACAGACATAAGGCATCATCATACAGACATACGGCGTCATCATACAGACATACGGCGTCATCATACAGACATACGGCGTCATCATACAGACATACGGCATCATCATACAGACATAAGGCATCATCATACAGACATACGGCGTCAACATACAGACATAAGGCGTCATCGTACAGACATAAGGTGTCATCGTACAGACATACGGCGTCATCGTACAGACATAAGGCGTCATCGTACAGACATACGGCATCATCGTACAGAAATACGGCATCATCGTACAGACATACGGCGTCATCAGACATATGACATCATCATAAAGACATAGGCATCATCATACAGAGTCATCATACAGACATACGGCGTCATCATACAGACATACGGCGTCATCATACAGACATACGGCATCATCATACAGACATACGGCATCATCATACAGACATAAGGCATCATCATACAGACATACGGCGTCAACATACAGACATAAGGCGTCATCGTACAGACATAAGGCGTCATCGTACAGACATAAGGCGTCATCGTACAGACATACGGCATCATCGTACAGACATACGGCATCATCGTACAGACATACGGCGTCATCAGACATATGACATCATCATAAAGACATAGGCATCATCATACAGACATACAGCGTCATCATACAGACATAAGGCATCATCATACAGACATACGGCGTCATCATACAGACATACGGCATCATCATACAGACATACGGCATCATCATACAGACATACGGCATCATCATACAGACATAAGGCATCATCATACAGACATACGGCGTCAACATACAGACATAAGGGGTCATCGTACAGACATACGGCGTCACCGTACAGACATACGGCGTCATCGTACAGACATACGGCGTCATCGTACAGACATACGGCATCATCATACAGACATACGGCATCATCATACAGACATAGTCATCATACAGACATAAGGCATCATCATACAGACATACGGCATCATCGTACAGACATACGGCGTCATCGTACAGACATACGGCGTCATCATACAGACATACGGCGTCATCATACAGACATACGGCGTCATCATACAGACATACGGCGTCATCATACAGACATACGGCATCATCATACAGACATAGTCATCATACAGACATACGGCATCATCGTACAGACATATGGCATCATCGTACAGACATACGGCTTCATCGTACAGACATACGGCATCATCCTACAGACATACGGCGTCATCATACAGACATACGGCGTCATCATACAGACATACGGCGTCATCATACAGACATAAGGTGTCATCATACAGACATACGGCGTCATCATACAGACATACGGCATCATCATACAGACATACGGCGTCATCATACAGACATACGGCGTCATCATACAGACATACGGCATCATCATACAGACATACGGCGTCATCATACAGACATACGGCGTCATCATACAGACATACGGCGTCATCATACAGACATACGGCATCATCATACAGACATACGGCGTCATCATACAGACATACGGCGTCATCATACAGACATACGGCATCATCATACAGACATATGGCATCATCATACAGACATAGGGCTTTTTAAACTCGTTAGATAAAATTGATATAACTTTATCCGACTCGTTTAATAAATTCAAAAACAGGCACTCATGTAAGATCCTGTATATTTGAGTATGTTTATAACTTACCAATCTGGTATAGTAGCGGAGCAGCTTGTACACTCTATTGTCGTACTTCTACTGTCTTTGGGACTGTGTCTGAAATATGACAGCATATTTTATGTACAAACATGTTGTACATGTGTACACGTGTAACTCTGCTCTACCAGCACCTTGATTAACCAATAAGTGCCAACTAAACACAATAATTGTTGAAGAAATGTAATGATGTAATTATGTAACAAGATTATCTTTAAAATAAAGCAGAAAAAAGAAATGTTCAGAATGGCAATTTTTCCCTTAGTGCCATCTTAGATTTTACCATGTGGCTCTCAAAATCTAACTTGAGTAAACTTTAGTTTTTATAAAAATGCAGGCTAATTTAAAAGGATGTAAACCAGTCTGGAAAGCATTTACAAAGTAACTGCTGACTGTTTTTCCAGCAGCTTACAGGATTTGAGGCATGTTTCTCAAAATAAAACCAGCCATATAATACTTTTTTTCAATAAAGTGTGTAAGTATGTCAAGGTCATTCTTACTGGACTTCTTTATTTATGTCATTTAGATTTTACATTGTAAGAAGCTGAATGGAATTGTACGAGAAATCAACCATTTAAAAAAAGAGTATGAAAAAGGGTCCATGTCGTTAATTTTTCATAAAATATGTGTACGATGTGTTTTATTGAAACCTGTACGGCAATTATTGCACAAGAAAATGGCTTTGGGGATGGGGCGGGTATAGAAACTTGGGCCGATAAAAAATTATTGTTATAATCTCATACAAATTATAGTAAAATTTGGGCAGAGTGTGGAATTTTATTTTTATTTTCATCAGTTTTAACGCAAAATTGCTGCCATTTTAAACAAATTTGTGGTCAAAAGGCAACTCGGGGATGGAGGGAATGAGAATCTAACAATTTTTTATTGTGACCTCATTTCAGGTGTTTTTCATCTGTGTATCTGAATATCACAGTTTAAGACTAATAACACAGAAATATTTACTCTTTGTTTTAAATAGGCACCCAACCCCCCACCCACATCCCAACCCAATCCCAGTAATTAGATGAGGATTGATAAGAACCACCTCCCGCCACCAACCAAACCCCTAAACAAAACTAACAACAAAGGAATATTTACATTTTCCCATTCTCCTGCCTCCAATTCCCCTCCCCCTGCCTCCAATTCCCCTCCCCCTGTCCTCCATGTGATGGGAGTCCATAAACCAATGGAGGTTCAGTGGGAGGGGCCGGGGCGCATCATTGATATAGGTGTAGATTTGATAAAATAAAACAACAGACACATATGTAAAAAAACAAAAAAAACACATTCGGGTGGTGGTGATGATGGGCGTGTGGGATGGTTGGAGGTGAAACGTATTGATAAATTGATAAAACAATACAACACAGATATGTAAAAACAAGAGGCCCAAGGGGGCTTGTTGATGCAAAAACATTCAACCGGAACATGGCGATGATTTATGCAACTACACTTGGTACTGATCATCCCTGCCAAGTTTCGCTGAAATGGATTAAATCCAGACAGAGGTTCAGGAGAACTAGTCTGAGACTGTACAAAGTTAGTGTATTAAAACCTTTAATGGGTCATAACTCTGCCAAAATTCATTCAAATGTAACACAACAATGAAATGCCCAACTAGGCTTGGTACTGATCATCCCCGTCAAGATTCGTTGAAATCCGGCAAGGAGTTTGTAAGAGATTAATCTGGACAATATTTGTGTATTAAAACATATAAAAAGGCCATAACTTCCAAAAATCATTCAATAGGAATACTAGGTGTGATATTGATCATCCTTGTCAAGTTTCGTTGAAATCCGGCCAGAGGTTCTGGAGAACTAGCCTGGAAAAAGTTTGTGTATTAAAACCTTTAAAGGGCCACAACTCCGCCAAAATAATTCAACCGGAACACGGTGATGATATGTACAACTAGGCTTGGTACTGATCATCCCTGTAAAGTTTCATGCAAATCTGGACAAAAGAAGGTCCTTTCGTCTTAATGAGGCAAAATACAGCATTTTCTTAACTAATTCAAGGGCCATATCTCCAGTGTTACTAATCCGATCTGGTTGGTTTTCAAACTAGTCCAACATTTCATTGATAGTAACAATCTGATAAAGTTTGGTAAAGATCGGATGAACAACGAAGGAAGGCCCTATCGTCTTAACGAGGCAAAATACAGTATTTTTAACTAAATCAAGGGCCACAACTCCGGTGTTACTGGTCTGATCTGGCTGGTGTTCAAACTTTTCTGAGCTTTCATTGATATTAACAATCTGGTAAAGTTTGGTAGAGATTGGATGAAAAATGAAGGCGCTATCGTCTTAACGAGGCAAAATATAGCATTTTTAACTAAATCAAGGGAAATAACTCTGCTGTTACCGGTCTGATCTGGTTGGTTTTCATTGATATTAACAATCTGTTAAAGTTGGGTAAAAATTAGATGAAAAATGAAGGCCCTATCGTCTTATCAAGGTAAAAGTTAACGGACGACTGACGGACGATGGACGACGGACAACGGACAACTCCCCTTGGCCAGTAGAGCTGAAAACAAACAAAAATGAAACATCTGGGTGTGGTGATGAAGGGGTGGGGGGATGGTTGGGGGATGAGAGTGGGATAGGGGTGGGGCGGGGGCTCATCATTGATATAGGTGTAGATTTGATAAAACAAAACAACAGACATTGTAACAAGAGGTCAATGACCTTGAAGCTCTACTGATAGGTTTTGATAGCTAGATCAGCATTCCTGTGAAGTTTCATGAAAATTTGTCAAGTAGTTTCAGAGTTTTTACTAAATAACTCTATGTAAAAAAGATGGCCACTGGCAGACATGTGTAATGTTGAATCAAAATAATTTTCGACAAAGACCAACATCATGCCATGCTGATGATTTTAGAGAAAGTCCCATATCAATATCACATAGTTTTCAAGAAGTAGTCGCTACAAACATGTTTTTTAAAAATCTATTTTTAGCTTTGGTGGCCATCATGGATTTCACATCAACGTGAATTTTTGCTAGGATCAACTAGACTTCACGGGCAACATTCCTGTAAAGTTTCATGAAAATCCCTTCAGTAGTTTCAGAGGAGTAGTGGCTGCAAAAAAGGTTTACGAACGGACAACGGACACCGCACCATGGCATAAACTCTGCTGATCTTAGCTATATATGTAAAAAAACAAAACAGGTTTTGGGTTGGGGTGGTGTGGGGGAGGGAGTGGGGGTGGTGGGTGTGGGTGCGGGAGGCGTGGGGATGTGGAGCCCATTCCCCAATATGGGTGAAGTATGAATATGATGAATAATGTTATAAGACAAACCAAAATTTGGGTGAAATAAGAAAAATATTTTAAGAGATATAGATATATACAACAGCTAACATGCAAACCTTGATCTGCATTTATTGCATATTTTATGGGCCATCACAATTTGGGTTCCATGGGAGCCCAGAATTTGTAGAAGACAAAATAACTTACGCAACCCTTTACAACATACTATAAGGCCCCCCAAAAAAAGAGGTTTGACCTTGTGACGGACCTATTTAAGGCCCATAGGGCATAATTTTTTCGTTTTTTTTAGGATAGACATGTATGTGTTATGGATGTATGTGATGTTCTTGATTTGAATTTGAAAAAAAAAGAACATTTGACCTACCCTATTTTTTGGGGGAAAAAGACCAGAAACAGACCTTTTTTTTTGGCCTAAGGAAACCAATTCCCAAATTTAGTTGAGCTAGGACAAGAAATGTAAGAGATTTAGACCTGTAAACACAGCTTACATGCACAATTTGATGTGAAATGAGACACATTTTAAGGGCTATCAGAATTTGGGTTCCATGGGAGCCCATGGGTTACTGGAACCAAAATTGCTTATGCAGCCCTTAAGAAAATGGTATAAGGAACCCCATGGCCAAATTTGGTTGTGCTAGGATAAGAAATGTAAGAGACTTAAACTTGTAAACACAGCTTACACACCGACGCCACCAACGCCGACGCTGAGGTGATCACATAAGCTCTCTTATTCTAAGAATAGTCGAGCTATAAATATATTTGAAAAACATTGGAAGGAAAATGCAAATGTTATTAAATAAATGTTTAAAGAGATATCTGCGTAACAGACACTACAGTTGTCAATTAAGGCACCTGCCAGCTAAATTACAATGTAATATGAAATTATACAGGTACCCTCACACAGAGATTAGTGAACATGAAGGTGGAGAGAATACGTTGCTTTTTTCCCCTTTTTTCCATCTTTATTTTTCTTAGTTACTTTAAGGACAACAGTTACAATGACTTTGCATTGATATAAAACATTACTACATGCATTAGGTTTAAACTGATCCATATTGATATAAATTATGCTCTATCTTATATTACAGTGATATATTACAGGTTCACTTGTAAGTTGGGGCAAGGAGTGGCCCTTCCCACCCATTGTACCACCTAAGACGGGGAGATTAAATGGGTCACCTTAAAATGGCTGAAAAAAAAAGAAAAGTATCATCAAGGCTGTTGGACTGACATATAAAATACTACTTAAGCTACTGACCGAACACAAGCATGGATGACTAACGACAAACCATGGCATGATCAGTAGAGCTAATAAAAAACATTACCTTGTAAATATTTCCAGAGCCAGTTCCTCATACTGTTGTCTCTGTTCCGATGTCAGTGTCTCCAAGGTCTCCAGTTTTATGAATGCGTTTGAACATAACCGGAATGCCTTGTTGGCACTGGCAGTGAGAGCTAAAATGAACAAAAACCAGAATGAGTTTGTTTAGCAATCAAAATGTTCTAGCTTCCTTCATGCAGGACTCAAACAACAAACAGGGATTCAGTAACCAGTACTGTCTGGTTGAGGCTTCTAGCTCCCTTCATGCAGGACTCAAACAACAAACAGAGATTCAGTAACCAGTACTGTCTGGCTGAGGCTTCTAGCTCCCTTCATGCAGGACTCAAACAACAAACAGAGATTCAGTAACCAGTACTGTCTGGCTGAGGCTTTCAGCTCCCTTCATGCAAGACTAAAACAACAAACACGGATTCACTAACCGGTACTGTCTGGCTGAGGCTTCTAGCTCCCTTCATGCAGGACTCAAACAACAAACAGAGATTCAGTAACCAGTATTGTCTGGCTGAGGCTTCTAGCTCCCTTCATGCAGGACTCAAACAACAAACAGGGAGTTAGTAACCAGTACTGTCTGGCTGAGGCTTCTAGCTCCCTTCATGCAGGACTCAAACAACAAACAGGGACAGTAACCAGTATTGTCTGGCTGAGGCTTCTAGCTCCCTTCATGCAGGACTCAAACAACAAACAGAGATTCAGTAACCAGTATTGTCTGGCTGAGGCTTCTAGCTCCCTTCATGCAGGACTCAAACAACAAACAGAGATTCAGTAACCGGTACTGTCTGGCTGAGGCTTCTAGCTCCCTTCATGCTGGACTCAAACAACAAACAGAGATTCAGTAACCAGTACTGTCTGGCTGAGGCTTCTAGCTCCCTTCATTCAGGACTCAAACAACAAACAGAGATTCAGTAACCAGTACTGTCTGGCTGAGGCTTCTAGCTCCCTTCATTCAGGACTCAAACAACAAACAGGGACAGTAACCAGTACTGTCTGGCTGAGGCTTCTAGCTCCCTTCATGCAGGACTCAAACAACAAACAGGGACAGTAACCAGTACTGTCTGGCTGAGGCTTCTAACTCCCTTCATGCAAGACTAAAACAACAAACGGATTCAGTAACCAGTACTGTCTGGCTGAGGCTTCTAGCTCCCTTCATGCAAGACTAAAACAACAAACGGATTCAGTAACCAGTACTGTCTGGCTGAGGCTTCTAGCTCCCTTCATTCAGGACTCAAACAACAAACAGAGATTCAGTAACCAGTACTGTCTGGCTGAGGCTTCTAGCTCCCTTCATTCAGGACTCAAACAACAAACAGGGATTCAGTAACCAGTACTGTCTGGCTGAGGCTTCTAGCTCCCTTCATGCAGGACTCAAACAACAAACAGAGATTCAGTAACCAGTACTGTCTGGCTGAGGCTTCTAGCTCCCTTCATGCAGGACTCAAACAACAAACAGAGATTCAGTAACCAGTACTGTCTGGCTGGTGCTTCTAGCTCCCTTCATGCAGGACTCAAACAACAAACAGAGATTCAGTAACCACCAGTACTGTCTGGCTGAGGTTTTTAACTCGCTTCACGCAGGACTCAAACAAAAGACAGGGATTCAGTAACCAGTACAGTCTGGCTGGGGCTTCTAACTCCCTTCATGCAGGACTCAAACAACAAACAGGGATTCAGTAACAAGAAATGTCTGACTGAGGCTTCTAGCTCCCTTCATGCAGGACTCAAACAACAAACAGAGATTCAGTAACCAGTACTGTCTGGCTGAGGCTTCTAGCTCCCTTCATGCAGGACTCAAACAACAAACAGGGATTCAGTAACCAGTACTGTCTGGCTGAGGCTTCTAGCTCCCTTCATGCAGGACTCAAACAACAAACAGGGAGTTAGTAACCAGTACTGTCTGGCTGGTGCTTCTAGCTCCCTTCATGCAGGACTCAAACAACAAACACGGATTCAGTAACCAGTACTGTCTGGCTGGTGCTTCTAGCTCCCTTCATGCAGGACTCAAACAACAAACAGGGATTCAGTAACCAGTACTGTCTGGCTGGTGCTTCTAGCTCCCTTCATGCAGGACTCAAACAACAAACACGGATTCAGTAACCAGTACTGTCTGGCTGGTGCTTCTAGCTCCCTTCATGCAGGACTCTAACAACAAACAGGGATTCAGTAACCAGTACTGTCTGGCTGAGGCTTCTAGCTCCCTTCATGCAGGACTCAAACAACAAACACGGATTCAGTAACCAGTACTGTCTGGCTGAGGCTTCTAGCTCCCTTCATGCAAGACTAAAACAACAAACACGGATTCAGTAACCAGTACTGTCTGGCTGAGGCTTCTAGCTCCCTTCATGCAGGACTCAAACAACAAACAGGGATTCAGTAACCAGTACTGTCTGGCTGAGGCTTCTAGCTCCCTTCATTCAGGACTCAAACAACAAACAGAGATTCAGTAACCAGTACTGTCTGGCTGAGGCTTCTAGCTCCCTTCATGCAGGACTCTAACAACAAACACGGATTCAGTAACCAGTACTGTCTGGCTGAGGCTTCTAGCTCCCTTCATGCAGGACTCAAACAACAAACAGAGATTCAGTAACCAGTACTGTCTGGCTGAGGCTTCTAGCTCCCTTCATGCAGGACTCAAACAACAAACAGAGATTCAGTAACCAGTACTGTCTGGCTGAGGCTTCTAGCTCCCTTCATGCAGGACTCAAACAACAAACAGGGATTCAGTAACCAGTACTGTCTGGCTGAGGCTTCTAGCTCCCTTCATGCAGGACTCAAACAACAAACAGGGAGTTAGTAACCAGTACTGTCTGGCTGAGGCTTCTAGCTCCCTTCATGCAAGACTAAAACAACAAACACGGATTCACTAACCGGTACTGTCTGGCTGAGGCTTCTAGCTCCCTTCATGCAGGACTCAAACAACAAACACGGATTCAGTAACCAGTACTGTCTGGCTGAGGCTTCTAGCTCCCTTCATGCAGGACTCAAACAACAAACAGGGACAGTAACCAGTACTGTCTGGCTGAGGCTTCTAGCTCCCTTCATGCAGGACTCAAACAACAAACAGGGATTCAGTAACCAGTACTGTCTGGCTGAGGCTTCTAGCTCCCTTCATGCAGGACTCAAACAACAAACAGGGACAGTAACCAGTACTGTCTGGCCTGGGCTTCTAGCTCCCTTCATGCAGGACTCAAACAACAAACAGAGATTCAGTAACCAGTACTGTCTGGCTGAGGCTTCTAGCTCCCTTCATGCAGGACTCAAACAACAAACAGAGATTCAGTAACCAGTACTGTCTGGCTGAGGCTTCTAGCTCCCTTCATGCAAGACTAAAACAACAAACACGGATTCAGTAACCAGTACTGTCTGGCTGAGGCTTCTAGCTCCCTTCATGCAGGACTCAAACAACAAACAGAGATTCAGTAACCAGTACTGTCTGGCTGAGGCTTCTAGCTCCCTTCATGCAGGACTCAAACAACAAACAGAGATTCAGTAACCAGTACTGTCTGGCTGAGGCTTCTAGCTCCCTTCATGCAGGACTCAAACAACAAACAGGGATTCAGTAACCAGTACTGTCTGGCTGAGGCTTCTAGCTCCCTTCATGCAGGACTCAAACAACAAACAGGGAGTTAGTAACCAGTACTGTCTGGCTGAGGCTTCTAGCTCCCTTCATGCAAGACTAAAACAACAAACACGGATTCACTAACCGGTACTGTCTGGCTGAGGCTTCTAGCTCCCTTCATGCAGGACTCAAACAACAAACACGGATTCAGTAACCAGTACTGTCTGGCTGAGGCTTCTAGCTCCCTTCATGCAGGACTCAAACAACAAACAGGGATTCAGTAACCAGTACTGTCTGGCTGAGGCTTCTAGCTCCCTTCATGCAGGACTCAAACAACAAACAGGGATTCAGTAACCAGTACTGTCTGGCTGAGGCTTCTAGCTCCCTTCATGCAGGACTCAAACAACAAACAGGGATTCAGTAACCAGTACTGTCTGGCTGAGGCTTCTAGCTCCCTTCATGCAGGACTCAAACAACAAACAGGGATTCAGTAACCAGTACTGTCTGGCTGAGGCTTCTAGCTCCCTTCATGCAGGACTCAAACAACAAACACGGATTCAGTAACCAGTACTGTCTGGCTAAGGCTTCTAGCTCCCTTCATGCAGGACTCAAACAACAAACACGGATTCAGTAACCAGTACTGTCTGGCTGAGGCTTCTAGCTCCCTTCATGCAGGACTCAAACAACAAACAGGGATTCAGTAACCAGTACTGTCTGGCTGAGGCTTCTAGCTCCCTTCATGCAGGACTCAAACAACAAACAGAGATTCAGTAACCAGTACTGTCTGGCTGAGGCTTCTAGCTCCCTTCATGCAGGACTCTAACAACAAACAGGGATTCAGTAACCAGTACTGTCTGGCTGAGGCTTCTAGCTCCCTTCATGCAGGACTCAAACAACAAACAGGGAGTTAGTAACCAGTACTGTCTGGCTGAGGCTTCTAGCTCCCTTCATGCAAGACTAAAACAACAAACACGGATTCACTAACCGGTACTGTCTGGCTGAGGCTTCTAGCTCCCTTCATGCAGGACTCAAACAACAAACAGGGACAGTAACCAGTACTGTCTGGCTGAGGCTTCTAGCTCCCTTCATGCAAGACTAAAACAACAAACACGGATTCACTAACCGGTACTGTCTGGCTGAGGCTTCTAGCTCCCTTCATGCAGGACTCAAACAACAAACAGGGACAGTAACCAGTACTGTCTGGCTGAGGCTTCTAGCTCCCTTCATGCAGGACTCAAACAACAAACAGGGACAGTAACCAGTACTGTCTGGCCTGGGCTTCTAGCTCCCTTCATGCAGGACTCAAACAACAAACAGAGATTCAGTAACCAGTACTGTCTGGCTGAGGCTTCTAGCTCCCTTCATGCAGGACTCAAACAACAAACAGAGATTCAGTAACCGGTACTGTCTGGCTGAGGCTTCTAGCTCCCTTCATGCAGGACTCAAACAACAAACAGAGATTCAGTAACCAGTACTGTCTGGCTGAGGCTTCTAGCTCCCTTCATGCAGGACTCAAACAACAAACAGAGATTCAGTAACCAGTACTGTCTGGCTGAGGCTTCTAGCTCCCTTCATGCAGGACTCAAACAACAAACAGAGATTCAGTAACCGGTACTGTCTGGCTGAGGCTTCTAGCTCCCTTCATGCTGGACTCAAACAACAAACAGGGATTCAGTAACCAGTACTGTCTGGCTGAGGCTTCCAGCTCTCTTCATGCAGGACTAAAACAACAAACACAGATTCAGTAACCAGCACTACCTGCCTGAGGTGATTCAGTACCTTCATGCTGGACCAAAACTACAAACCAGTATTGTTTGACTGAGGATGCTATAGTTACCTTACCTTGTAAAATAACAAGAGACCCATAAGGACCTGTATCACTTTATTTGCTAAAGAGGTCATGACAGTTTGAGCAATTTAATGTCAAATGTAATATAGTTTAATAGATTGGATCACAAATCCCCAGATTCCCAATATGTAATCAATCAATAAACAAGAAATGTTTGTAAACATTTAACAAAATTCTAAAGTTCACTTGGTCAAGCTTTTATTGAAGACTGAAAGTGGGGATGGGATGTCAGACAGATATGGCTTGTTTTCAAACTATTTCCAAGCTTTTATTCGAACAAATATTTGGAACAAGCTTTCTTTTATCACCAAGATAACTTCATAAAATTTATATATACATTATATGTACATTATTAGCATATTTTTTCCCCATTTTTATGCCATGATTTTGTTTTGACCAATTAAAAAAAGAAAGATGAGCATCATTTCCTTCTTGCAGGGGTAGTGTTTGTTAATCATTAAACAACACAATTTCTTTTTGTGGCTATGTTTGGAGGAGTCATGTTTGAAGTCCAAGAAGCCCTCACAGTTGTCACAGTTACTTTCAACATTTCTCAAATGATAATAATTTTTGTAACAAGAGTAACATTCCATGAAAATCCATCAAGTAGTTTCAGAGGAGTAGTTGCCACAAGTATTTTCTATACAACTCCATGTAAACAAAGATGACCGACATTTGGTGTGTGGATCTGGGGCAAGAAGGAAATGATGCTCATCTTTCATCTTTTTAATTGGTCAAAACAAAATCATGGCATAAAAATGGGAAAAAAATATGCTAATAATGTACATATAATGTATATATAAATTTTATGAAGTTATCTTGGTGATAAAAGAAAGCTTGTTCAAAATATTCGTTTGAATAAAAGCTTGGAAATAGTTTGAAAACCAGCCATATCTGTCTGACATCCCATCCCCACTTTCAGTCTTCAATAAAAGCTTGACCAAGTGAACTTTAGAATTTTGTTAAAAGTTTACAAACATTTCTTGTTTATTGATTGATTACATATTGAATGCCCTATCGTCTTGAGGCAAAATATAGTATTTCTAACTAAATCAAGGGCCATAACTCCGCTGTTATTGGTCCGATCTGGCTGGTTTTCGAACTTGTGCGAGCTTTCATTGATATTAACAATCTGGTAAAGTATGGTAAAGATCGGATGAAAAATGAAGGCCTTTGGCCAGTAGAGCTGAAAATCATCAGCTCCAAAAAGTAGGTCAAGGTCATAGATGAAATCCAGGCATCCAAAAAAAAGATGCACTAACAAAGACACAACTATGTCAAAACAGAATATGTTTTCTTCCAAAGATTAAGCTATAAATTAGGTTTAAAACATCTAGTGCATAATTCTAGTTCATGAGAAAGTGATGTAAATTAACAATTAAAGTTATCTGCCCTTTGCTTGGATGGTGAAGGTCACATCCACATTTGCTTTGTCACGTTGCAATGTACCACTCAAGATACAAACTATAAGCAAAGTTTGAAGGTCTTAGTGCATACAGTTTGTGAAAAAGTGACCTAAACGTCAAAGTTGAAGGTAAAAATTATAAGGTTATCTGCCCTTGCTTGGAGGGTCAAGGTCACTTCCACATTTGCTTTGTCACGTTGCGATGTACCACTCAAGATACAACTATAAGCAAAGTTTTAAAGGTCTAGTGCATACAGTTTGTGAAAAAGTGACCTAAACGCAAAAGTTGAACCTAAAAATTAGTAAGTTATCTGCCCTTTGCTTGGAGGGTCAAGGTCACTTCCACATTTGCTTTGTCACGTTGCGATGTACCACCCATGATACAACTATAAGCAAAGTTTGAAAGGTCTAGTGCATAATAGTTTGTGAGAAAATGACCTAAACGCAAAACTTGAATGTTGACGCCGCCGCCGGTAAAGCAACACCTATGTCTCTTTTTTTCCTTCGAAAAGGCGAGACAAAAAATGAATTTTGTTTAGGATCAACTTCATGTCATGCCAAACAATTTGGTAAAGCTTCCAAATTAATACACCTTATGTTTCTTGAAAATCCGTCAAGTAGTTTCACAGCAGTAGTCGCCACAGGTTTTTCAACACTTTGAAACAAAGATGGATATTGGCGACCATGTTTGACATTGAATAAAATTTGTTTAGAACCAACTACATGTCATGCCAGTCGTTTCGGTATACAGTCAAACTTTGTTAACTCGAATGTTGATTCCTCAAATACCATCGGTAACTTGAGCACATACTCTGGTCCCGGCACAACTCCTATATAATTCAATCTAATTTACCCTCAGTCGATCGAATATTATTTCTCGAATACCACCCTAAAATTCAAGGCTTTTTACAGTCCGGAGAACTGTTTATATGTGATAATAGCCACCGAAAGCTTGAAGGAGTGATCCGTTGCCATATTCAACATCGGCCACTGACTTTACGCTATGCGTAAGTTCAACAGAGGCTTGAAAGAAAACTAACAGGTGTGAATATTAACGATAATAAACAGATGAAACCCTATTTTACCTTGTATAGTACGCTGTTTTTTTTAAAAACATCGGGGACGAAAGACAGACATTTGTGAAAGCCGATAATACTTTATTTTTCGTGACACTCGCTTTATACAAGTAATTTATTGACTTAATTCGACTTAGAAATGAATAAAGTTTATTATAAAGCTTGTTTTTATATAAATGTTTGCATATTTGTTGTAGAATTTCAATAAATAGGTGAACGAAATTCAGCCCTTGTTTTGCATATATATCAGCTGACTTGATATCACGTGATTTCCATGAATTAAGACTGGTGCATATAGAATTGTACAATTCTATTCTCATATGTTAAATGCACCAGATGACACTTGCAGGAGACATAAAGTGTACTTCTATTATAAAAAATACTTGCATATTTGTTGCAGAATTTCAATAAAGGATGATCATGTTTTCCCTTTGTTTTGCTGTTATCCGCTTAATTGTTTATAATTTCACACGTTTTGCAAACTTTAGAAATTAGCTACTGTACAGACATATTTTAAACACGGGTAGAGTGGGTTATTCTATTTCTATAATCCTTTGAAGTGGACGCAAGTAGCGACACCCTCTATTGATATTTTTGAGGATGGGTTAGTCTTTTGATTTAACCGACAAATACGCAGTAAATGTGCAGGTCTCTGACAGATAATGGAATGGACCACTCTCATTCAATAGCGACAAGCTGCAACACCTAAATTAAAAATGGTTTCGCCCGGTTAAAACGGCGTGTATTCATGACCGATGATTACAGTTTATTTATATGGCGTCAGGTCAGATCTTTGTGTAATTCCTAGGTTTTCAGCAGGGTTTGGAATTAATGGGAGATTGATAGACGCGCTATTTTCTAAATAAATGCAAACAAACACATTTTGCCATTTGTTCTTGTATTTTCCTGATAATAATTACATTTAAATACATCTGTTGTTCAGTTTAAACAAACATGCAAGCAAATAAGAACTTATTGAGAAATATTAATTGCGTTCATAAGTAGCACCATCTTCGGACGGTACACAAGTTCGGATAGATGACATTATTTTGTTGCCGACTGGATTTCTCGAACATATTCCTATGGTCCCCATGACTTTGAGTTACTGAAGTTCGACTGTAGGTTCAAAATCAATATTATTTGTGGTTTTTGAGAAGTAGTCGCCAAAAAAGTCGAATTTAAAAATCTATTTTTAGCTTTGGCAGCCATCTTGAATTTCGGGCCGACTTGATTTTTTCTTAGATCAAGAGCAACATTCCTCTAGAGTTTCAAGAAAATTCATCAAATAGTCCACTGGCGGCCACGCTTGATATAGAATCAAACACACTTTGGCTTAGGACCAGCTGCATGTCATGTCAGTCATTTTGGTAAGGGTTCCACATCAATACCATTTACGGTTTTTGAGAAGTAGTCGCCACAAAATTCTATTTTTAGAATCTATTTTTATCTGTGGTGGCCATCTTGAATTCCCGGCCGACCTGATTTTTACTTAGGACCAATTGGACATCAAGAGCAACATTCCTGTAAAGTTTTATAAAAATCCATCAATTCTATTTTTAGATTTGGTGGCCATCTTGGATTTCACATCAACCTGAATTTTTAGTTTAACTAATTTATTTAACATTGATTGTAATGAAAGTTCTTTGAACTTATTTTAATCACTCTAGATGACTTCCTGGGTAGAACCAGTACTAAGCAAATGCAGATAAAGTGTCTTAAGCGTCCTTTTTGCTAGGATCAACTAGACATCAAGAGCAACATTTCTGTGAAGTTTCCAGTACTTTCAAAGTAGTCGCCACAAAAAAAAAAAGTTTATGGACAGACAATGCACCATGGCATAAGCTCTGCTGATCTTTTAACAGTAGAGCTAACAAGCAAATTCAGAGAGTGACGGAACCACAGAACGATGGAAATGTAAATTTAATAGTTCCTTTGCCTTTGGTGGTGAACAAAAACTCTTTAGGGTTGGCGAAAAAAGTTAGTTTGGGCCGGTAACTGGAAAAGTATTTTAATCCACTCCACAGAATTAGAAAAATGCAGTAATTTAATATAGTGAGTTGTAATATGGCTTTATATTATTGAGTAATTATTACCTAGTAAGGAGTTAATATCTACAGGATCTAACACATCTTCATATTCTCGTAGACCAATGGCTGTCTTCATAGCCAGATCCACATTACCTGAAATAAAATAATCAGTTGTTAAGGTCATGCTTTGCCAATCCTGTTTCTACAATTTATTTTCTTGTCTTTTCATACAAGGCTGTTAATCATTGTAGCTACTTCTCTTCGGAGTTAATATGTATATGAAACGAGCTGTCGGAGAACAGTGCAGCTCGACTATTTGATTTTTCAGAGAATGATAAATTATATAGCCAGTATATACCATCAGAAAACAAGGCTAAAACAATGTGGGGTTGGGGGTCGGGGCGGTATAGAAACTTGGGCAGATATGAAATTATTGTAAGAATCAATAAGGGGTGGGGGTGGGGTGTGGGGGAAGTTTCGGGTGGTGGGAGGAGCCCATGCCCCAGTATGGGTGAAGTATGCATAAGATGAATAATGCTATAAGAAATCCCAAAGCAAAATTTGGGATATTTTAAAAGATATTGATATATACAACAGCTTACATGCAAACCTTGATCTGCCTTTCTTGCACATTATATGGGCCATCACAATTTGGTGGGAGCCCAGAATCTGTAGGACAAAATTACTTATGCAACCCTTTACACCATACTATAAGGGAACCAATTCCCAAATTTAGTTGAGCTAGGACAGGTTAACACAGCTTACATGCAAAATTTGAAATGGGACACATTTTAAGGGCTATCCGAATTGGGTTCCATGGGAGCCCAGGGGTTACAGGAACCAAAATTACTTATTATAAACAGCCAATAAGATAATGATATAAGGTAGCTCATGGCCAAATTTGGTTGTGCTAGGATAAGAAATGTAAAAGATAAAGACTTGTAAACAAGCTTACAGGCAAAATTTGATGTGAAATGGGACACATTTTAAGGGCTATCATAATTTGGGTTCCATGGGAGCCCATGGGTTACAGGAGCCAAAATTACTTATGCAGCCCTTAAGATAATGTTATAAGGAAGCCCATGGTCGAATTTGGTTGTGCTAGGATAAGAAATGTAAGAGATATAGACTTGTAAACACAGCTTACATGCAAACCTTGATGTGGGACGCCGACGCGAGTACATAAGCTCTCTTATTCTTTGATTAGTCGAGCTAAAAATGCTCCAACGCCACTTCCGGGTCCTAATGCCAACAAGAGGTCAATGACCTTGAAGCTCTACTGATAGGTTTTGATAGCTAGATCAGCATTCCTGTGAAGTCTAACCGTCTCTGACTTTAAATCACTTGCCCCTCACCGCTGTAGGTTCGATCCCTCAGGGGCCTAGGAATCTTTATGTGAGCAAGCTATCCAGCTGGCTTGCGGAACGTTTGTGGTTTTACCCAGATGCCCGCCCGTGCATGAAAATTGCCCGGAGGGGCACCTGGAGTCTTTCTCCACCAGTGGAAGCTGGAAAGTCGTCATATGACCTTAGCTGTTGGTGCGACTATAACATCCAATTCAATTCAATCCAGAAGTAGTTGCTACAAACTTTTTTTTTTAAAAATCTATTTTTAGCTGTGGCTGCCATCTCGAATTTCTGGCTGACCTGCAATATTGCTAGATCAACTAGATATCAAGAGCAACATTCCAGTGAAGTTTCATGAAAATCCGTCACATAGTTTTTACTATAAAACTCTGTGAACAAAGATGGCCACTGGCAGTCATGTTTAATGTCGAATCAAAAACGATTTTCGACAAGGACCAACGTCATGTCATGCTGATAATTTTATAAAAAGTCTCATATCAATATCACTTAGAGTTTTCAAGAAGTAGTTGCTACAAACTTGTTTTTTAAAAAATTATTTTTAGCTTTGGCAGCCATCTTGAATAACACATCAACGTGAATTTTTGCTAGGATCAACTAGACATCATGTGTAACATTTCTGTAAAGTTTCATGAAAATCAATCCAGTTTCAGAGGAGTAGTTGCTACAAAAAAAAATTAACGGACAGATGGACAGTTTTGTTTTGTTTGTATGGTGTTTTACGTCATTTTCAACACAAGTAAGTTATATGACGGTCAATTTTTTGTGGTGGAGGCAGACCACCCAATTTTCCTGGGTAGAACCAGTAATGTACACCTCTCGCCATCCGTAAGAATCAACACTTTCTCACAAGTCTCCCAGTGGGATTCGAACCTGCAGCGGTGAGAGGCAAAGGTTTACAACGCAACGTCGTTAACCATTAGGCCATGGAGATGCTTGGACAGACGGACGAAGGACACCGCACCACGACATAAGCTCCGCTGATCTTTGATCAGTAGAGCTAAAAACAAAGATAAGCAAGGTTGGTTTGCTTTAATATTTCTTTGTTATTTTTTTTTTATTTGCTTTGATATGAAAAAAAACAGGAATGCAGTTCCGTAAGGCACTCTGCCCAAATTTGTTCTTGAAAGAACTGGCTAAATAAATACAAAATAAATGAGTAAAAAGAAGATTAACATATCCAATGAAACAAGTTTAAAAACAAAAATCTCCCCCACTGGGATCTGAACCCACGAACCAAGGTTTTTTATCAGAAAACAAAACAACAAGTGGGCCATTGTTTCATGAGATGAAATCGTTTTAAGATTTTTTCTATTTTAGTAACAAAGGCCATATTTGTTATTAGATCAGGAAGATTTGTAAAAATCTGAGAGGGAACCAAGCAAGGATGCTTCTTGTGAAGTTTCATTAAATTCTACCCAGTTCATGAGAAGAAGTTGTTTAAAGATTTTCTATTTTAGTAATGGTGGGTGGCCATACTTGTTGACAGATCGAGACAATTTGTAAAAATCTGGGAGAGGACCATGCAAGGATGCTTCATGTGGAGTTTCGTCAAATTCTACCCATAAGTTAATGAGAAGACCTCATTTAAAGTTGTTTCTATGTTTAGAGAAAATGAACAATCAGGTTTGGTAAAAATCAGACGAAAAAAAGGCAGTATCGTCATAATGAGGCAAAATATTTGCATATTTAAGTAAATCAAGGGCCGTAACTCAGGTGTTCCTAATCCCATAAATAACATCAACAATCTGCCAAGTTTGGTAAAGATCTACCAACTCTTGTGCTACTTATCGGATCTGCCTGTTTTTTTAACTTGTCCAAGCTTTTAACGATATCAACAATTTGTTAAAGTTTGGAAAAGATTGGATGAAAAATGAAGAACCCAATCTCTTAATGATGCCAAAGTTAATGGACGACAGACAACGGACAGACAGCGGACAACTCGACATCATTGACAAAAGGAAAAGAAATGAAGTCCAACCTTCCTGCAACTGCCTTTGTGCTAGTAGATAGAAGTGGTAGGCCTCAGCACCCCGCCATGCATTCTCTATCAGTTTACCGTCGGTTACTGCAGCAGAATCCTCCTCTAGAAACCCTGCCAGAGCTGATGCCGCCTAGAATATAGCAATAAACTTTCAACACTTTGTCCATCCATGTTAAAAAGATAGTAAATATTTTAATATCTTGATTGGTATTGAGTTGGTCTGTTCTTAATTTTGATTAGCATACATGTGCATACAATCCATCAACCACACTACTAAGGTTCATGAACATGGATGAAAAATGTAAGAGGAGTTGAGGGGAAACGCTTCGCACTTGAAAAACATCAAAGTCCCATAAATCTGAAAAAAATCATTCAACCTGGAGGCCATGACAATATGCGCTAATTGACAACATATTGATACTTCCTCACATGTTTCATGAAAATCGGATGAAAAATGTAGGTTGTTGAACAGAAGCGCATTACTCTTGAAACACCTAAGTCCCATAAATCATTCAACCGAAATGCCCTGACAATCATGTATGTTTTGTTTGTATGGTGTTTTACATAATTTTCAACACATGTAAGGTAATATATGACGGTCGATGTTTTTTGTGGTGGAGGCAGACCACACACTTTCCTGGGTAGGACCAGTACTGTACATCTCCCGCCATCCATAAGAATCGACACTTCCTCACAAGTCGAGCTCCCAGTGTAATTCGAACCAGCAGTGGTGAGAGGCGAGAAGGTTTTGAATGCAACGGCGTTAACCTCTCGGCCACGGAGATGCTTAAGTGGAGACGCTTTACATTCTAAAGTCCCACAACTCCACCAAAGATCATTCAACTGGAATGCCCTGACAATATGCGCAACTAGAAATAATATTGAAGTTTTATGAAAATCAGATGAAAAATGTAGAAGTTGAGCAGAAATGTTTTAAAAAATTCCTTACAAAGTCCCTTAATTCCCTCAAAAATCATTCAACTAGAATGAGGTCATTCTGTGGAACTAAATGGTTGTGCACCTTTTTCATTTGAAACATCTGGGGCAGGGCCAAATTCGAACAAACTTGGTAAAGGACCATAAGCTCATGCTACATGCAATATATGAGAGCTCAAGACATTGTGGTTTCAAAGAGGAAGACTTTTTAGGTTTTCCCATGTATATGTAAGTCTATGGCTCTGGGGTAGGGCCAAATTTGACACCATTTGAAAAAAATTGCTAGAGGACCATAAAATAATGGTAAATACATAAGATTAAACATGTGGCTGTAAAACTGTGACCCCGGGGTGGGGCCAAATTTGACCTCAGGGTCACCATTTGAACAAACTTGGGAAAGGATTATAAGCTTATATGGTTATGCAATATATGAGAACTCTATACCTTGTGGGTAAAAACTTGTCAGAAGAAGA